>VDFB02016435.1:45540-57292 GCA_007258455.2 Sequoia sempervirens | reverse complement strand
TCTTGTGGTCTCTTATAGGAAATGGTAGGAGGATTTTTCATAGGTTTCTCTTGAATATTTGAAAGGTATTTTGGTTCAATCATTGTTTTTTCAAGGATAGGTGGCTCAATCATAGGTTGTTGCATGTTTCTAAGGTATAATTATGCTACACACTTTTCCTTAAAATTTTGATATGATTTGAAAAAGTATTCCTCACAAGGTCTAATAGGTTCAATAGGCTTGGGTCAAAAGAAATCCAATGAAAAATTTCCATGGGAAGACACAAGATTAAAGTGACTATGGTGTACAGTAAAGATCTCGTTGCCAAAGGGAAACTTTAAACATTTATAAACAACTGATGGGATTAAATTCATGGAGTGAAGCCATGGATAGTCTAACTTCACATGAAATTGGTCTGATGATGGGATGATGGTGAATGAAACAAATTTAAAATGTTTTTTTATCCAACTTTTAAAGGGTGACTTATTGAGCCCATCACAAGACAAGAAAAACCAAATGCATTGTAATCCATGCTTTTAGTTTCTCACATGTATCTTGATAGAGTTCATGCACAAATAGGAATTCTTCAGTGATCATATTCTCTACACAAATGAGATCAATTAATAGATCTCATTAGTAGTCTTGTCATTGATTCTTCTAGCTATGTAAAGAGGACCATCAAGTGCATGTTTGATTTTGTCTTTTTGTGAGAAAAAAATATCAAGAGGCATTTTGGTTGAGTCCTTATGAGGTTTATCTTCAATAAAGTTGAGTAAGAATTTATATTATTATTCTCTTTATCTTTTAAGTTCTCATGAAGGAAGCAACCGAGGCTACTAAATTTTTTCATTTCGTTTGTAGTTTTAAGAAATTTCCTTAGATTTTGTAAAGTAGGAATGATACTAATGTGCATCCTTTTAGTAAGCACAAGGTCTTGTAACTTTTCTAGGCCTTCATCTATTATTTTTATGTTTTCTTGTGAGATATGAACATCATGCAAATTGGTTGTAGGTAAGGAATTCAGGGGAAATGATGTATGCATGTTATGATCCATAAGGGGTTTATTATCAACACTATGAAAAAGAAAGTTAGAAAACCCAAGATCAACAAAAAATGGTGTATTGTGGGATGACATAAGTCTCAAACTACATCTTACAATAGTATTTCTAATAGGACACCAAGTTGTAAAGCTCATAAAAGTTTCAAAAACTTGATGCCAACCCAAAATGGAAAGAGGCTTAAAATGCAATACAATGACCTAGAATGCAATGTATAAATGCAATTTTCAAATTCTAAACAAGGTAATTTTATGATTACACTATGAAAAACCCTAAAAATCAAGTCTTGTAAATGCAATTTTGAAATCACACAATGCACTAAATTTACCAAATTAAGCTAACTATGATCAAATTAATGAAATAAATTTTTTTGCAAACAATAACATAAATTTGAAAGTAGCAAATAGAATTTTATAAATGAATATTTTAATGCCCAAAAATTTAGATTATGACATGATCAAGGACTCATTCACCTTAGGGTGAATGGGTCATAGATGAGGTTTTTGAAACAATTTTTAATAGATTTTAAAGTGATTTTTAGTGGTTTTGAGATTTTGGTTTGTTTTGATTAGATTAAAACTAGAAGGGCTAGTACCCATAACAGAGCAACTATAGAGCTAGAGGTGGCTCCAAAAAATTGAGACCACTAAAGAAAAGACTCACAAGAAGTGAGCCAAGGAGGAGAATTTAACCAAAACCCCATGGTTTGGGTAAGAGCACAGAATTAGGCTACAAGTCGTGGCAGTCAGAGCGTGAAGCCCAGGAAATGAGGGAGCCAGTTGTAGAGGTAAAAGTAGCCAAGGAACCCAACTCATAAGAAGCACCACCAGCTTGGGAAGCCTAGGAAAAAGAATGAGCACTTTATGAGAGAAATAAATTGGCTGAGGCATAGAATAAAGAAAGTGAAGAAAATTCTTTGCAAGCAACAGGGATGAAATAACCAACAAGAAAACAAAATCTCCAAAACTCCAACCTTTTGAGAAAGGGAAGGATCAAGCAGGAAACCACAGAGCTACCAAAGAACAAGCTCAAACCCATAAAGGAGAAGAACTGGGACCCTCCGCAGCAAAGCCGCTCTCCACCTCAGCCAGAACTTATAGTCGAAACCAAAAAAGAGCATCCAGCAAGCCAAAGGAAGCTAAAGAGACAAAGAGAAGAAAAGAAAAGGGAGACCAAAACCGTAAGCCCGAGCCAACAAAGAACATGGGGAGATAACCACCACCTCGAGAATACCGGACCAAGGTCAGGAAAGTCCCCTGGCTGCCCACAAATCGAATTTGGGACAGGTGTGCTTCTGTAGATAAATCAAACCTTCAAAACTTAAAGAAAGGTTCAAAACACCAACAATTTTGCAAACCCCCAAATAAAGTAACAGAGGTAGCACCCATAAAATAAATAACCCCAAGAGCCAACGAGGCCTAGCAGCAACCATAGAACTCAAAATATCTCTAAAAAAAAAGCAATTCCCCCACCACCATTCAAGGAAAAGCACAAAGAACCCCCTATCACCAAACTAAGATTGAAAATTAACAACCCTAGACCAATGTCAATAGCAAGAGAAGAGCAACACTTCCCCTAAAAACAACAACCAAGCTCAAGATCCCACAACTTAATATAACCCAAGATCTCAAAGGTCAAGCAAGCAAGAACCAAACCCAAAACATTTCTCTAGTAGTGACATGAGCGCACCTTCACCATAGGCTAAGAGCCCAGAACCTTCCAAGAGATTGAGTAGGAGCCCTGAAGCTTACCTAGAACATGAACCAAAGAAGACACAAAATCTCCAACCAACATAGTAGCAACACCAAAAATAGAGCCATAACTCTACAGGCCTTCCAAGAAATCAAAGAAGCCCCCAAGATGGCCTTCTTTATTTAGGGGAGCTAGAACATAGGTCAAATAACTCTTACCACAACAACAATTGCAGAAAAGAGAACAACCAAGAAAAGGCAAGAACCACCAAGAAAAAACATATAGTGTTAGTCGCTAGAACCTCAACAACATCCTCACAAGCAATTAAACTAGCTCCACCAATAGCAGGGGAGAGTAGAACTCTATCAAAACAAGCTTGGAAGAAGGATCCCTTGGGTCTCTAGCCTAACCATGAAGAGGTTCCCAAAATGTGAGAAAACCAACCCAAATCCAACCCAAAATCACCAATATAGGCATTGGTTGTAGCTCTTCTAATAAAGAGCTGAAGCAAGAAAGGAACAACCTCGAGAACTATCTTAGAGTAGAAAAAAATAGAAAAAGCCAAAGAAGGGGGGAAAGACACCCACAACCATAGGGAGGAGTGCCTGATCCATTTCCAATAGAGAAAAAACACATTTCCTAGATCATCAATCAAACCCAAGAGAACATAAGAGATTCCATAAAAATAGGCCAACTTGAAAACCTTAGAAGAAGGATAAAAAATAGAACAATCACTAGAAACAACAACTCCAAAGTCAGCACCAAATTTGAGGCCAAATACCACCATAACCAGAAAAGGGGTTAGTGAAACAGAGGAAGCAAAATGTGAGAAAATGTAGACAAGAGCTACAGTCCAAACCATGCAAGCCCTTCCCAGAATTAAAAGTTGAAAGTGCCCCAAGAAGAATGCCTCTGATGAAAATGGAAGAGTTGCTTCATCAGAGTCATCTTTATCACCACCATTTTTAGTAGTCGATTCAAAATTACTATTGGTACTCGCATTCCTGCTTAGAGCCATAAATAATTACTACTCAAATTTTTCTTTTTTATAGCAAGTTTTAGTTTCAATTTTTTTTTAAATTCAATATGATATGCAATTTTGTTTCAATTTTCAAATGCAAGTTAATATGATGCATATGATATGCAAGATGGCTGATTTTTTTTGTATATTTTAGATTTGAAGAATCCAAAATATGGAATCCTAAAACCTTTAATGATATGTAAAGTTGAATGAAAATTAAACACCCTAAATGATACCTAATTCATTGCAAATGAATGCAAGATCTAAATCTAGGATGAAATAAGACTCCAAGATCAACAAGTTACAATGCTCCAAAGGTTAGGTTCACCATAATGAAACATAGAAAAAATTATGTGGGGTTTTTTTTTGTGAAAATGAAATGAAATGGTGTACCCTATTTCTCTATATTTCATTTTATATGCAAGCTATAATATGCAAATAAGTAACAAAAAATAAATTTAGCCCAACTTCCAATCAAAAGGAGAATCTCCAAAGAAGGTTAAATGTTGTGCACCCTATCACCAAGGGATGCAGCGCACAGAAACCTCTTTTAAAAGTCATTCTCCTATGTTGGAATGGGGTCTTGGCTGGGGCTCCAAAAATCAAGTTTTTAGGGTTTCGCTGCCATCACCTTCAAATTCCTCGTGGGACACTATGGGAAGAGTTGAAAGAAATAAAACCAAGACAATCAAGTTTTCCATGATTTGACCAGCTTTTCAACATCTTTGACAGCACTGAGAAACTTTTCTTCAAAATTTTCCTCTCAATGTTGAATATTTCCAGCAAAAGCCTACAATCAGACATCAAAGAGAGAAAAATGTTGTTTGTTAGGGAATAGGGATTTTCATTGGTCAAACCCTGTTTTGGTAAATGAACCTTGAAATGAATGATCAATGAACAAATGCAATGTCACAACTCACCACACCTTATTTAAAACCTTGGATAAATATTTAAACTAGCATGAATTGGCCTCAATGAATGTAGATGTTGATCTTGAACTTCATCTGAAATGATGCCTTTGATATGCTTGATTGATCTTGAACACTACATCAACACATTAGCTCAAACAACATGCATGATGCAATACATCTTTTACATGACAATGGAATCTTGATTGAAGCAATATTATTCTATACATTTTCCCTTGAATTCCTTAGAAATGCTCTTGAATTCTCTTGATAATGCTCATTTGAATGCTCTAGGTGCTCATGAAAACTTTCTAGGTGAAACATAATGAAATGGCCTCTTATTCATACATAACTTAAGACATTCCAAATTCAATATCACAAGACCCACATTGACCATAGATTTGAAATCATTAAAATATTACCAAAAACATTTCAAAGAGAGGTACTTGTTCAGGAGGACACATTCACCATAGGGTGAATGGTCCTAAGCTACCTTCTTACCTGGGGACACACACTCCATTAAGCAGAAATGTTACAAAAATCGTGGTCATAGGGACTGGCAAGGACCTTATTCGCCTCTATGAGAATGGGTCCTAGGTAACCTACCTAGGACACACATGTCTTCCAAAGTTAAGTGTTGTGAAATAGCATTTATGAATGTCAATTTTTATCCCTTGAAATTTAGATTTAATTAGGCTTGGATTTGAATTGAAGGGGCCAATTAAGGTATAATTAAACTCAATCAATTAATAAAGCCTAGATTTGTGTGAAAGTGTAAAGGTACACCTTGCAACACCCTATATAAGGAAAAAATAAGTCCATTTTATTTAAAAGGCTCCTAAACTTAATGTGAATATGAAAAACATATTACAACTCTAATTCAAGGGAACATTAAGCTCATTTTGTTATTAATTTATTCCTAAATTAAGTGTGGAAAAAGGGATACTTTTTTTGGCATGTACAATTTCATACTTTTTTTTCTCACTGGAATGAGTCTTGATCTACAATGAATAATTTACGGAGAACCATTTGAGTATTTTCTTGGAATGAGTTTTACTACTTTACCTTTCATAGATGGGTATGTGCAGGATCATGATGGGCCAAAAAGTGGCAATATGATGGGTATGTGGTTGACGACTTTTTTTTGACCCAATATTGATGAAATAAAAAGCATTTTTAAAGGAGATTCTCAAATTTCCACCAATATAAATTATGTTTTACTTTTAATTTAATAAGTAATTATTATTCATTTTCTATTCAAATTACGAATAAAGTCTTGATTGATAGATTGATTGAAAAACATCTATAGCTTTCAAACGATATCACATTTTTTGAATCCAAAACATGCATCACATTCTATGCTTCACATACTATAAGATTAAGAAAGAAAAAATTGAATTTCATGGTTTTGACTGTGCTAAGGTGGTTAGACATACAAGTTTTTTATATTTCTTAAAATTTGTAATAAGAAAAATCATAATTAATTATTTACTTGAAAATCATAAAAAAATATGTGTCACATTGGGACATGATTCCTCTACTTATATCTAAAAAGTCTTATAAAAAATATTATCATTTTATTGTGGTTAGGTGTATTTTAATGCATTGACCCACTTATTTTTCCTTTGAAATTTAAGTACTTCATCACATTGAAATTTCAATTTCTCACTAAATATACAAAAAAAACCTAGTAGTTTAGAAACTACATTCAATTTGTTTAGATTCATTGTTACATATATTTTGAAATAATATAGATAACTTATTCAAATTTTTACATCAAGTTTCCTAACTCTCCATTTTTCTAATTTTTTTGCCACTTAAAAGCCTGCTTTTTCCATGATGATCCCAAGACATACCTAGATATGAATCTTGAGCCATGGATAGTTGCCATGGAGGATTCATTTTGAGGGATGTTTAGCATTGTTATCTCCTTGTGCATATGGTTCTATTTATGTTATCATTCATTGATGAGGAGTTTAGGAGATGTTTATTGGGTTGATTTCCTAGTTTTGGGAATGGTTACTTTGAGTTTGATCTTCCTTGTTAGAGAGGCTTACATCCATGTTGGCATTATTACATGATTCATATGTTGCATTTGATCTATGAGATTGAGTGGATGGGTGTTGTTGAGGCTTTTCATTTGGGGTTGCAAGGAGATCATACTTGACACAAATGCTAGTGCTTGGAGGTGTTGGTAGAAGGACATATTATGGTTTATATGTTTTCTCTCTTCATTCTATGGTTCTTTCTTGAGGTTCATGTTCATATGACTTGGGAGGATGGTGGTGACATGTTATGAGAGATTATGTAGCTATTGGTGTTACATTTGTAGATCATTTTGATTGTTCTTGGTAGTTCATTGTTGACTATTGAAACCTTGGTATAGTGTTGATTGGTAAACTTGATACAAGCCTTGATCTTTTTCACATTTTACATTAACCATGTAGTGAGATTTCCTAGATATTTATGTTATTTATTGGACATGTTTGATACATGAGCTTGTGACTAAAATTTATGGGTTACATGTGTTACATGAATTTCCATTTAGCAGTCAAGCCGATACCTAGAGGTATGGATAGTTGGATGTATTAGCATGTGTTGTGATTCCATCTATTATCATGTTGGTATTTACCTTGGACAACAACTTGAGCCTTATCACTTTGGATTTGATTCTTGTGTTCTCGGATTTGTGTATCTTCACCTTTTCATGTTCCTTTCTTTCCCTTCCAGTGACACACGTTGGAGAATGAGGAGTTATTTTGATGAGAGGGTGGGTCACTTTTATTTGATTATAGTTATCTTGATGGAGTAGGAGAGAATGTTTGAGATTCATGTGGCTTTATGTATGGATATGGTGATGTATTTTGTTAATTGATTGTTATGCAATGTATACAAAAGTGGGAGAATGTTAGGATTTTGTATTGTACACCATTACATAAGCCAATTTATTATAATGTTGTAATTAAATAATTATTTAGTTGTGGTGCACCTAGGAGAAACGTGCTTCAACCATACTAGGTAATTATTTGGGGACCACTTGTAAATTTTATGATAACATTGTTCTTTATTATTTAACAAAAAAGTAGCATATGTGATACCACTCTTATCATTTGGGAAATATATTTAATAAAGTGAAAAATAGTACCAAATATAAAATGAGGGGTGAATTGTTTTTATGTTCATATGGTTTTATGGCACATGGTTTTATCTTACCACTTAGTTTTATTTCTATGAGCATGTATCTATAAAAGACAAAAACATGTTTTGTGGTTAAGGTTTCGTGGGTGAGTGGACTATCATTATGGAGTTCTTTTGAGGAGAACATGTAAAGCATCAAACAAGATGTGTGGATTCATTCTTGAACACATGGAGGATGCATGGTAGATCCTTGATGTTTTAGATTTATTCATTGTAACTTTGTAAGTGCATGTATCAATCTATTGTTGAATAATAGATAGAGTATGGATTCTTTTGGTGTTTTGGTTTTTTCTCTTGATCATTTTCCTAGGGTATATCTTGTGTTATCTTGTGGATTTTCTATTCTAATGGATTTATGTAGAAATGAATTAAATTAATTAAATTAATAGGAATTGATGCATTATTTCCTAACACATATTCAAATCCAAGTTAAGGAATAACTTTAGGGCTATATTAATCTTAATTTAATTAGAGAAAAATAAAAAAATATTTTTCTTTTTTTAGCTACAAGACTCACCTAACATTCCTTTCCTAATATGAGGTATTGATCGCGGCTTAAATCAAAGCCAAAACTCTAATTGATGATATTAGATCTTCTAATGTAGTTTATAGAACTTTTGCAATGGAGATTCTAAGTGATATTTCACTCACCAATTTCATTAAAATTAAAAATAATTAAAATTAGCCTTATAATTAACTCTAGACAATAAGTTTTTTTTAATGTGATGCACAAAAAGTTGTAGGGAAGTCAACTTTATCCTTTAATAGATCTAATAAATACATGTATCATGCATGAGTACATATTCTTAACACACACTTATCTATTAAACTTATTATAGCGATAATAACCATTTTATTCTTAAATATTTTGAGGGTGGTACATGAGTTGTGGTACCATGAACTAATTACCCAAGTTCAAAAATATATCACATTATATGGTGAATTTAGATAAATAATAACTAAAAGGTTTACTTGAAGGATGCAAAATTTTATTTTGCAATATTCGACTTATATCAAGTAGTGTGGTTTAGTTGAGAATTATGTAATAGATTTTAGAATTTTTCTAATGGTTCTAAAAATCATGAAGAGAAGATTGAAAATACCCTTATCAAAGGATAACTTAAATATCTTAAGGGATTTCAAATAATACAACCCACCTACCCTAATAAGAGGAAATCACATCCTTTTCCTCTAGAGACTTCATCGTTGAAGAATAAAATTTAAACCAATAATTTATTCCGAAAGAATCCTCTTCATTAAAAATGTACATCAAACCAAGAGTTCCCATCATGAAGAGACATTGAGGTGAGGAGGAAGATGAGAAGGAAAAAGCCATGATTTATATTCAAGGAGCCTTGGTCACCTAGAAATATATTTTTTGGGAAAGAAAATAGATTATATTAATGATGCAAGAGCATCCAACAGTGTAGGGAAATCTTGCATCACCCAAAAAAATGCTTTCTTTATTTTCTTTAGTTGTTTTGAGTCACATGATGGCACTTGAGGGGTATAAGACCTAGGGCATCAAAAATAGTGAAAAACATGCACTTTACTATTTTATAAGTTGGCCAAAACATGCTCGTGATGGACGGAAAAATTAGCCCTTTAAGGAGTAGAGTTGAAAAAAAAATTCAGCCGCAAAAGAATCACCTCAATACCCTACATGGTTTGAGAGAAATTAAAGTTTTCGTCCCAAAAAATTTCTCCAATGCAGCTTCAAATTTAGATATAAAACTTTGGAGGCCCCGAAATAGCTCAAAAGGTGGTCGAACCAACCTACGGTGGGTTCATGTGTTGTAGAGCTTATCGAGAGCTTTTCGAGGATATGCAATAATAGCAAATCAAACACCTAGATCAAAAGTTATGGCCTCACAAAGTTGGTCCTCTAAAAAGTGAATTTCATAAAAATTTCTTCCTAGGCCAAAAATCAAACGGAGGGACTTTTGGCGCTAAAAAAAAAGGGAAATTTTAACTTTCTAGAACATTCTGGGGCGATTATTGGGGAAAATAAAAAGAGTCAAGTGGGGGTTGTAGAAGGTGACTCTTTGATAGTGCAGATTGTGGTTCTAAATAGTAGATTTTCTTTTCAAAATTGATTTTTTGTAATGAATCGGCTCATGAGGCTATAGCATGTAAGCTTTGAATCTATAATTTTATTTTCTAAAAGTAATTGAAAGTGAGTCATTTTTCTTTCTCGCATATTTTGTGTTGGTATCTATTGTTTTGATTTATGTGGGTTTTGGGCGGTGTGGCCCTCATCAATTAACATATGGTTTGAAGATGAATTGGGATCTATTGAAGTAAAAGAAAAAAGTGTAAAAAACTAAAATTAGAGATTAGAGAAGAAAAATACAAGCTAAAAGGAGGAGAAATTTTTGGATAAAATATTGATAAACTCTTCGGGTAATCTGTTGCCAATCATTCTCACATCCATGGATCTTTATGACATTAAAGAGAGACTATGCTCATTAAAATTGTTGCTACTCAATTTCATAAATGAGGGACTTGTGGCCAAGAAATGTCTTAAAATAGAGGATTTCAAAGGGTTTAATGTAATGGTGGCCAATGTATTCACTATCCAGTACAACAAAATTATCAATCAATTATATCTTAATCTAAAAGGAAATATGGTAGAAATGATTATTTATATTTTGTTAGCATAGGAGACATGGATATGGTCTTAGGTGTCTAGTGGCTATAACATTTAAGGTGAGATCACACGTAAAAACATGAAAACTAGGAACTTAAGTTTCATTTAGAATGGAAATAAGTGATACTTTAGGGGAGCATATATATAGCACCAAAGAGGATTTTCCTTCATGGAAATCATAACTTTTATGACTAAAACCCATTGTGGGATGCTAAGAAAAAAGCATATAATATAGATGTATACAATATCTTGACAATAATGTGTGTCTCTCAAAGAATACTCATATAGGAGGTTAATACTAATTAGAGATTTGAGCATGCAATTGAGCTAGGAAAAGGTTCTAAGCCAATCAATACTACTTCCTATCACTATCCCGGGAGGCATAAAAAGTTGAAATTAAAAGGAAAAAAACAAAGTACTAGGACATGGGACACATCAAACCTAGGTAATAAAATAATTTTTTTTTCAACTATAGGTTTGGTGAATAAAGTTGGAAAGAGGACACAATTCAGATGTGCATCAACTATGTATATATAATAATATGACTATTATAAATTGGCACCAATCTATAGGATCAATGAAATTATACATAATATTCATAGAGAAATCTATTTTTTAAATATATCATATATTGGGCTACCATGAATTGATAATATAAATTTTTGGTGATGCCATTTTATTTAAAAAATTCCATAGCAACTTTCTAGCCATGAATGAATCAACTTTATCATATGTAGGGTGAGGAATGCTTTTTCTTTTCATCTTTGATGATATTTTGAAATATAGATGGGGTGTGGGAGGAGGACATCCAGTATATTTGATGAGGTAATCAAATTTTGAATCAAAGTTTTATTTACAAGGATTCAAAGTTTGAGTTCACCATCATAAAAGATATTATATTTGGATCACACCAAATAGGGAAAAATGGATTCTAGGTGGATATGAGAAGATTGAAGTGATTCGGGACTAACCTCCCAAAAGACCTTCACACAACTACAAGAATTATTTTGGCATTTCAGTTACTATAATTTTTGAAAAATTCTCTCAATTAGTCACATCCTTCACTAATCTATCACAAAGAAGGGCTTTACATGGAAGGAGTTTGCATAATGAAAATAAAATAAAAATAAAAATTATAAGCTTGTGCCCCATGTTGGATTTTCTAATATTTTTCCCTCCTTTACTTTGGAATGTGATGTATTAGAAGAGTTAGTGTTGTTCTTATGTAGAACAAGAACCCAATTTC
>VDFB02016435.1:12851-45440 GCA_007258455.2 Sequoia sempervirens | reverse complement strand
AAAAAACGTTCGACATTATTCTTCATTCCCTCATATGCATTCACAGGCTATTACATCAAATTGTTTATTCATCATTATTCTTCATTTATTACAACAAATTACATTTGAGATTACTTATCAAACTTTTTTCTATGCGCCCAAGTAAAATCTATGAAAGTATTTCATACGAGTTAATAGCAAACTTCTTCCATAGTTCTCACACAATCCAAGACTACTGAATCAAATCCAATTTTAAATTAAGAGCCAATGGATTATTTAAATCTACAACACACTACAACTAGAAAACCATTGGGCCTACATGTTGGGTTCACCATTTTGTAGATGCTGAAAATTGAAAAAATTAGATTTAAAGTATTTCCAACATTACATCAATAAAGCCTTTCCAAATGAAAAAATATGCACAATTCAAACTAATCTATGCAAAAGAAACTAAAGAAAATGCCTTCAAAGAGAAAATCAACTTCATTGTCATCCTCTCTACAATATCTTGTCTTTGCTCTCATATTTTTGCAACAAAAGCACAAGAGATGATGCAGAATTGGATTTTGAGAATTATTTGTGAAATCAAAAAATGTGTATCCCAAAAAGTGAAAGAGGAGGTTTTTATAGATGAATTCATAATGTGAAAATGAGAAATGAGAAATGAGTGGAGTGATTTATGCCATGATTCATGTTTGGAAGCTCAAAATGTGCAATTTTGAGCTAATTCCATGGAAATGATTTATGAGTTTAATGTGCAATTTTGAGCTAATTTAATGGAAGTTGATTTATGAATTTTAAATTATTTAATGAAATATATGAATGCATTTTAACGATTAATGCAAATGGTCAAAGTGAAATGATTTATGCAAATGAATGAATTAATGATTTATGAAATGGTTAAATGATTTATGAATATGCTGATGATTAATGAAATGATAAATATTTATGAAATGAGATAATGAAATATGAAAATTGATAAATAATGGATAAATGAATAAATGATTATGTAAATGGATTATGGTTATGAATAAATTCTTATAATACTTTAATGGTTATGTGAATATGGAGATATGATTATGCAGATGATCAAAATGAAATATGCAATGGATAAAAATGATTATGAGGACATTTTTATGCGTCTACAAATCAAATAGAGGCCTTGGAGAAAGAAATAGAAAGCTTAAAGAAGTGCAATGAGGAGACCAAAGTAAGGAAAAAAATCTATGGTGCAGAAAAAGTCTTGGAGCACAGAATCAAGATGGTGATAGACAAGGAAAAAAATGTGGATGAATGTTATACTTCCTTGTCCCATGTAGTAGAATAAATGAAATCCCATGCTCTCATTTTGGAACCTTTGTTTAAGAAATGACAACCTATCCATCATACATTGAGCACATTGTACAAGGTATTAAAAAGAAGTGTGGACACACCTACAAATTTAAAGCCCACAAAGAGGATGGTGAAAATGGTGATTGACGAGTCCCAATATGTGTCAGGGGAGAGCTAGAAGATCACTACAAGAATAGAATCTTTTCGTACAATCAAATAGTGGTTTGTGCCTAGGATGCTTGGAGAAGATGATTAGTTAAAAGATTTCACTAGTTGGAAAAGTGAGTTCAAACAAGTAGTGCCAAATTGCATTGCTCGTTTACAAAAAGATCATGATATAAATTTCCATAGTTTTAATTTGATGTTGGATGGGATGATTGCACTGGATTCTAGATACTCAAAGTTCATTGCAAAGACTAGAGTATTGTTAGACAGTAGATGGAGACCTTGCCAACATACTAGAGATCCATAAATATAAATGGCTTGATGAATATATGGTGTTCAAATGGGAGAAGACATATCTAGCTCCCCTAGAAGAATAGGCCTGGTGCTAGAAATTGTGAAGTACCCAACATTGAAGATACTATCATGGAGAGAGGACCTTTCCAGACTAGAATGATCACGGGTACCTTATGATGACTAAAATAATTTGGTGTCTTGCGAGTGCTATGGACTTTAACATTTGATGATTTCTCTTCATTTCTTATCTTTCATTATTTTTATGTAACCACATGTAAATAATGAAAATTAAGACCTTTTGATTTAAGTAACTAAAAAGACATTTTTTGAAATGAAACGGTCTGAAGCTTGTCACTCTCCTTATCTATCTATAAAAGGGAAACCAAGACCGAATCAAAAAAACATTATTACTAGGATAAATTTTTGAAGAGAAAAGACTTATGATGCGTATTGTAAAATCATTTTGAAGCAGATCAATGGAGAAGAAGTTATAATTTGGTGGATAAAATTTTGGTTTTAGTTGTTTGTTGATATTATTGAATGTGATTGTGTGGCTGTCTCCAATTTGATTTTTATGTTATTCAGATCAAGTGTATCAAGTATATGTTTGGTTTTTGAGGGCACATTTGTTGTTTCTGTGTGATTAATTTGACTAGTTTCTAAAAGAAAAATCCCATTTGATGTCCAAAATCTAAGATACAAACTCATATTCCACTATTGTTCTATTGATTCAAGTTGCTGATTTACACATTATTGTTTATTTGGACTTCAGAAAATGAAGAAAATGACTTTAAGTCACAAATTAGATGATAGTGATCATAATGCTGAAATTTCAATGATAGATTATGAGCGCTTTCGTAGAGAAAAAGTGGCCAAGAATAATGAATATTTATCACATATTGGTTTGATAAGCATGCAAATTGTAAATCCACTAAGTAGTATATTATTTGTTTAATAGTGTTTAATGAAATTTTATAGGCAAGAGCTTTATGTATATAAGACATAATATGATTTTTTTTGTTTTGTTTTATAGGCAAGAAAATGTGGAGAAAAAAAGGAAAGAAAAGATACAGTGCTGTCAACTTGTAGAAGCCAACACATTTGTGATTCAACAAATGCAGTTGGTGAAAAGAATAGTTGTGATGATGTACCCCTCGATATTACTAATACGCTACATCTAATATAGCATTACGGTGATGTAAGCCTTACAGCAGCACATGCAGTATAATACTACATGATCTCTCTACATAAAGTCTGAAGATATTTGGTGAAATATACGAGAGCAAATGGAACAGTAAGCTTGAAGGCATTTTATTCAAGATTAAAAGGGTGTGTGCAAGAAGTTGAGTCCACTTTTGGCCAAAAAGTGGAAGTGTTTTCCCTGATTTTCAGTATTTGACACATTTGACCTTAAAATTTGAAGCACTTAGATATGAAATCTTTAAAAAAGTCACTAATCATAAAATGTAGTGCTTGGAGTCTAGTTTCCAAATATGTAATTTATTTCAATACCCAGATTGTACAAATAGAGTTTTAATAGGCATTTCTAAAACCCATTGTTTAAAAGTCATTTTTTTTTACCATACCATGCACGTGTACGACATCCATATTTTGACTTAAATTATCGTATTTTTCTAAATCCTTTTGGGAAAAGTTTTATGACTCACTGAAGCTTGCTCTTGATATTTTTTTGTAATTTTTTATTGAATATTTTTTTTTGTTAATTTTTTATTAGGAAGATTTGTCATTTTGAAAAATCGTCATGTACGACATGCATAAGATGACCTAAACTTATCATTTTCTGATTATTTTTCAAATTGAAAGAATTGTCTAAAGCTTCAAAAATCCGCTTACACGTTCGTGTTATTGATCAAAAAGTTAAAATAGTAAAAAACTCTGATATTTAAAGTTTATGGACCAATTTTATTAGAAATTAATTGAAAAATAAAAAAAAAAAATCAATTGCAAAACAAATTACATATTTAGAATTTGCATTGTTTCATCTAAAATGGGTTTTAATTTTGTCAGAAAATTTTGCAAAAAAGGTCGTCAGCCATATGTCCAAAGTCGGTATTTTTCTTTGACATTGTTAGGACCTTCAACTTGTAAGTCAACCCAAGTTGAAGGCCTAGGTTTGGACTTCCAATGCTTTTCCCGGCAATCAAAACCTTTGGCAAAAACCCCATGATGCAGGTAAAAATAAAATTCAAATTTAAAATGGGATCCCGATTATAAAAAGGGACCCCGCTGATAACCGGATCCCAGATTCATAATCAGGATCCCATTCCCATCCAACAACATTCTGACCGTTGTAAATGGAACGGGATCCCGTTTCATAAATCGGGATCCCATTTCATAAATCGGGATCTCGTTTCTTATAAATCGGGATCCCGTTTCTTATAAATCAGGATCCCGTTCTGTTTCCATTCATTCGGAATCCTATGGGAAACATGATCTTATTTTTAGAAAGTGGGATCCCGTTTCATCTTCAAAGTTCTGATCCTGAATCGCATCAGATCCCGATGTAAAAAATCGATCCCGCTTATTTAAATCTTCGATCCCATTTCACGCCGATTTCAATTTTTGCTGGCGCAAAACTTATACATTTTGGCGGATCTAACTTTGCACTTACCCTAAAGGATGTGTTTGAAGTGAAATATACGGAGACCGGTACTGATCTACCTAATCATGCCACACCTGATGTGGCAAGGAGCATGAAGTTTCGGTTAATGAAAGTCATGAAGAGAGACTGTTTGCATCTGGTGTGCCTCAGAGTGCACCTGTTGCATTTAAAACTTTTGATGGAACTAGTGGATCAACTAGAAATATTGGTAGTGGTTTAATAGAAGATATGTCTCCTTTTGTTAAAAGACAAAGATTGAGTTAAGATTTGTACAGATCTACAAAGAGGAATACAAAAGAAAGAAAATTAGAAGGAAAGAAGCCATTCTTGGTTGAGGTATCAAGAGATGGTGAGCCCATTGGGCCAAATGCTGCAAGGTGGGCCTCCAAGTTGGGTGTAAGATGTAGGGCCTATTTGGACTTTTGTAAATCAAATTTTGCAGAGAAAGATCCACGAAGTGTGGAAATTTTTTTTACAAAAAATGGAAAATGAGTTTGAGACTACTGGTGGACAAATCTCTAGAAAATATTACAAGAAAAAGATGAGACTTTTGATGAACAATTTTAGATACAATTGTAGAAAAACAATCATGAAGGGAAAAGAGAGGTTAGACTCCAATCTATCTCCCAAACAGTGGGAGGCATTGAAAGAAAGTATGTGTTCCAAAGAATATTTGACAAAGAGTAATAGAGGCAAGAGAGCAAGAGATAATGTGACGACTGGATATACATTTGGCCGAGGTGGGTTGTAGGATAAAATGGACAACATTGGAGTAAGTGTATGGCTTTTTGGTTCAATTTACATTGTGTTATTTATTTTTATTTTTTATTGAACTAAGTATATGTTGAAATTGATATTGCATTTTAGGTGGAAAATAGTAATAGAGAAATAGGTGCTGAAGATATTGTCAATTATATGGCATCACTAGATCGTAGTAAATCTAAGAGTACAATGAAGTGGAAATCTAGTTCATCAACAGATATTTCACAACCATATGTTAGACGCCCAATAAGAGCCTTTCCAGATCATGTTAACTCAAATAAAGGGTACCAACATGTAATGAGTTGCATATACAGTCTCAATGAGAAAGTTTCACAGTTGGTTGCCTTTGTTAAGCCTATAGTTTCTACATGGAATGGGAATAATTCCATGGATTCAAATGAGGTAAGACGCTCTATTGATCTCATTTCTTCTTGTTTGGAAATTTTGTATACAAATGCCTCTTAATATGTATATTGAAATCTGAGCGTAGGATAATCCAACCCATCTTCTTTATTGTTGGAGTGATCCAAAAAATGTTCTTTTGGATAAATTTATAACTTGCATTCTTTACTTGAATATTGAATGCTTTGTATATTTTTTTGCATGATGGTTAAACCACGTGAAAAACAACTTTATCAAAGCAGCATGAAAATGAAAACTCCTTGATGTCAATAGAGCTGCCGATATTGATAGTGATCATGATGAATTGGACAAGAATGTGCAACACAGTCATAGTTTTTTTGAAGTTGAGGTAATACAATAGTTGTTGTTAGTTATCTGTCCCATATTTTGTCATTCTTCATGCTTAAAATGTTCTTTTGGACAAAAAATTATAGCTTTTGAATTTTTTAAGTTGTAAGTTAATATGCCCCAATGTTTTGTCATTCTTCATGTTTGAAATGTTCTTTTGGAAAAAAATTATAGCTTTTGCATTTTTTAAGTTGTAAGTTAATATGCCCCAATGTTTTGTCATTCTTCATGTTTGAAATGTTCTTTTGGAAAAAAATTATAGCTTTTGCATTCTTTACTTGACTTATATTATTTTTTGCATGATGATTAAACCACATACAAAGCAATTATAAGGAAACAAAATGAAAAGAAAAAGGCCACATCGATAGAGCTCTCTGCAAAGTTGCACAACTTCATGTCAAGGTTGATAATGATTATGCTGAACTCGATGAGAATGTGCATAATATTCATAGTAGTAGTGGTGTTGAACTCGGGGTGAGTACTATGAAACCAAATGTAAGTAAGTACTATTCAAATAAGTAATGGTTGTTTTATTATATAAATAAGGGTAATCATTACCTATGTGATAGAAGCTAGATAGAATAGTATTGAAGTGTAATTAGTTCGTATTCATAGATTATGGAAATAAGGGAGAACATATAACTTACATATGGAAACCTGTATCTAACATCCATTCTATATTAAATAGTAGGAAGTTAATTTTTGTTTAATATGTCAGGTGCATGGTTTCATGTTTCCTATTGTCATTTTCTAGTTTCTTATAAATATTTATTGAATGTTTATCTGTGTGTTATCAAATGTTTTATATCTCATTATATAAAATGTGTATTTTTTTTGTTTTTGTAGAAATGTATTGATAAACTCCAAGAAGGGGATAAATTTGCGGTGTTGGATCCATTTGATGGTGCTTCTATGACCATTGGGCAGATTCACTCACTATCTATTGTACATGGAATTGAATTGAAAAGAACAAGAGATGTAAATGTAAATATTTTAAAGGCCACAAGTAACATACCCATTTCTTATGAAGACAAAATAGATGGAGTTGTCCGTCTGAAAGAGAAAGAAGGAACCTTCACACGGTGGCCACTAAAATATTTGCAAAAAATGACATAGTTGATGTTTATCATGTACTAGTTGTTAGATAGCTTGACCCACTACTTTATGCAGTAGTTTGAATGTGTTGTTCATGGATCTTTATCATGGTGTATTTGCAAGAGTTGGAAATTCTTAGACTTTGATATTTTTTATTATATATATATATATATGAACATCTTACAGTTTATCAAAATTGCATTATATTTTTTTTTATTACAAATTACTTTTTTTTATCATGATGTTGAATCAATCTTTTAACTTCTAGCATGATGCAGCTTGTTCGTATATGTAATATTTTTATTTTCTTTTATGTTTTAATTCAAGTTTAATAATATGTTTATTTCTGCATTATACAATTTATAGTATTTAATAAATTATTCATATCATATAATTTGGTACAGACTATCAAAGGCTGTTTTGTTGGTCAGTCTAATTTAAAATATTGTCTAGATATTTCGTAGCCAAAATAAACATAGGTAAAACTTCTTATGTTGAAGTATAATCATTTGTCAATATAACTTACTATCTTTTTGTTTCATATGTAAATCTATATGCAACATAACATGATCTGTGAATTAACAACCTTTTAATTGGATGTTTTGAAGCAAATGGAATTTTTAGTCACTATGATTGTCCTTGTATTGCACAATTGTGTGAGAAAGATGGTTTATATATGTGTGCGCTTCAAGTAGGTGATTCATTGGGATGCATTTAGGCTTTAACTTAGATTTGATGTCGAGCATGAAGCATTGTCTATGTTAATTGTTGTAGAAATATTTAAATTTGCTACATATTTCCTTATGTCAAATGATTTCTTAGGAAATATTTTCTTCATCACTAATATTGTAAAATTTGGGTACAACACTATACAGAGTTGCCTGATATTAAAAATGTCAACACCCATGCTATTGAGCCATAGGTTTGTGAAACATGATGTGCTCTTGAAATTGAATAGAAACTACCAATTCCCTTACTGATTACAATATTTATTAGGCCCTTGTTGAGTTCTTTGGGACCCTTTCTAAAGAGTACTGGGCATTCAAGTGCATGAAAGATCTCCTTCTTTTCAATTTGAGGGGAAATCTCCAAATAATTTTCTAGGTAAAAATTGTGCACCTTTTATTTATTTCAAATTAATAATGTTGGCTCTAGATGAAATTGACAATTGCTCTCTTATTTTATGTGTTAACTTCTTTCATGTCACATAGGCTGCCAAGGAATATTCTGAATAATTGGGTTTTGATTCATGCATCAAGTTGCTTGAACAGTTCAAGTCTTATGAAGGGCTATATTTCTTCTTGGGTGCATATTTGAGCTCTAGGTGATTCGACTTTGGATTGTCACTTGTATTATTTTGTCACTGATATTCATTGGCCTATTTGAGGTAATTTTGTAGTAGCTTGGGAACCTTTTACTTATATGGTAAATTGTATTTTAAATTTCATTAGTAGTGAGGATCCCGACATTCACTTCAAATACATTGAAGTAGTAGCCAAAACTGGACAAATCAAGGAGGTGGAACGTGTAACCAGAGAGTCAAACTTCTATGATGTTGAAAAGACAAAGAACTTTCTTATGGAAGCAAGAATTCTAGATGTTTGTTCATTGATAAATGTTTGTGATCGATTTGGATTTGTAACAAATCTTCCAGATGCTTCATTTTTCAAGTAGTTCTTTCATGTTTTGGAGTTGTATAAACAAAAAATAAAGCATTGTAACTCATTTTTCTCAATCACAACACTAAGAAACACACTTTGAAACACATTTTTCAAAGAAAAGAAATATTTAAGTATTGTATTTTCTATAAGAACACCTTTTCTCAATAAAATTTCAGTATTTTTCATTCTTAATAGCTATTTCATTATGTGCAAATGAATGATTGATTATGTTTTTTTGTGTTTTATGTTTAAACCTCAAAAACATTGTCTCATTTACATCACTTTTAGGTAGAAACCAGTGAAAAAAAATAAGTAAATAAACTACCAATTGACAAAAATAAATGAGTAAATATGACTAAACATATGCCTAAATATACTACGAGTTGACAAAAAATAGTGAATAAATATACTACCAATTAACATAAATCAGTGAATAAATATGACTAAATATATGACTAAATCAATGACTAAAAAAATACTACCAAATTGATCAATCAAAATAACCAATAAATGACTAAAAGTGGTTTAGCCATAAATTTGATCGCATTATAAATGACCGAAAATAAACTACTAATGGTCACGTGACCAAGCTCAGTGAATAAATATGACTAAATATATGACTAAATCAATGACTAAATCAATGACTAAATTAATGACTAAATATACTACCAAACTAATCAATCATAATGACCAAATAAATGACTACAAATGGTTGTCATAAATTTGGTGACATTATAAATGACCAGAAATAAACTACTATTGGTCACATGACCAAGTTTAGTCATTTATATGCAATTTAGTAGTGTTTTTAGTCATTTATTTCTATTTTTCTACTAATTTTATTAGTATTATTAAATGTGTTCTTGTACAAAGAACTAAGAAGAAAACATAGAAAAATAAAATTTATTTAAAGAAGTTATTTTATTATTGGTGAATAATACTTTTATTTTACCTATATGTCGAGTTGACAAGAACTCATGAGAAAGACAAGGTGTCTTGGGTCAATGTCAATGTTTGAAAACACTATAACTTGTATATGAAATATAAAAAGTATTGTGCATGAATATAAGAGAATATTTAACTCTTATGAAAGAATGCAAAACTAACGAACAAGTGGTAGTAGCCAAGGTCCGAGATATTGCAAGTATGCAATATGGTGTATCATTTTCAATAAAATATTTTCATGACCCTAGTTGTTTACCGACCATAGTAAGTTATACATTTTTTTTGTTTCAAACATTTATTAAAGATAGAAAAATAGTCAAACAAGTCAACCATATGTTAAACCTTAGGTGAAAGGTTGTTTCCAAGTCGAGTTAGAGGTGTGTGAACCCATAACTACATTTGATGAGGGCCACATCGCCCCAAACCCACAACAATCACAACAAAAGATATCAACACAGAAAACGCGAGACAAAAAAATGACTCACTTTCAATTATTTTTAGAAAATGAAATTACAGATTCAAAGCTTACATGCTACAGCCTCATGGGCTTGATTCATTACAAGAAAATCAACTTTGAAAAGAAAATTTACTGTTCGGAGCCACAATCTGCACTATCAAGGCCCCTTCTACAATCCCCACTTAACTCTTTTTATTTTCCCCAATAATCGCCCTAGAATGTTCTAGAAAGTTCAAATTTCCCTTTTTTTTAGTGCCAAAAGTCCCTCTGTTTGATTTTTGGCCTAGGAAGAAATTTTTATGAAATTCACTTTTTAGAGGACCAACTTTGTGAGGCCATAACTTTTGATCTAGGTGTTCGATTTCTATTATTGCATATTGTCGGAAAGCTCTCGACAAGCTCTACAACACATGAACCCACCATAGGTCAGTTCAGACCACCTTTTGAGCTATTTCGGGGCCTCTAAAGTTTTATATCTAAATTTGAAGCTGCATTGGAGAAACTTTTTGGGACGAAAACTTTAATTTCTCCCAAACCATGTAGGGTATTGAGGTGATTCTTTTGTGATGAAATATTTTCCAACTCTACTCCTTGGGGTAAAATTTCATGTCCATACAAGCCCATTTTGGTCGACTTACTAAAAATAGTAAGTGTCCATTTTTCGCTGTTTTTGATGCCTGACAGTCTTATACCCTTTAAGCGCCATCATGGGACCAAAAAAAACTAAAAAAAATAAAGAAAACATTTTTTTTTGGGGTGATGCAAGATCGCTCTACACCACTGGATGCTCCTGCATCAGACACCCAGGGTAATTTGAAAAGTGACTATCACTTCTCAAGAGTTAGAGGGAAACCAAGATGGTTAACCTCAACCTCATATAACCATGATGAATCTTCAGTAGGCCTTCCCCTCCATTTCACCAAGTACTCTGCATATTGCCCGTTTCTTGTGCTTCTACCCACATGGCTATCCAATATTTCTTCTACCTCTTCCTTCTCTAAAGTAGGTGCTGGAATTTTCAATTGTTCATTTATCAATCCCTCGTCTATATCACCTTCATGATACTCTGTCAAATCAACAATGTTAAATAAAAGAGAAATGTTTATTCCACTAGGCAACTCTACCTCATAAGCATTTCTTGAATCATGCTTCTTCAGGATCTTGCATGGTCCAAACTTCTTCATCTTTAACTTGTTCTATGTACCAACTGGAAACCTTGCCTTTTGCAAATAAACCATGACTTCATCTTCGACTTGGAACTCCTTATATCTCCTTTTTTGATCTGCCTAAGCCTTATATTGTGAGTTCATCTTATTGATATTTTTCTTCACCTCTTCGTGCAAATTCTTCAGGTGCTCAGCAAAATATTTAGCCTCGACACTACTCTTCTCCCCCTTATCCATCTTTCTCAATTCAGAAGCAGTTCTTGGACTACTCCCATATATAATTTGGAATGGTGGTTTACTAGTGCTACTATTGAAAAAATTGTTGTAAGCAAATTCTTCCTATGGTATAATCAAATCCCATCCCTTGGGCTTATCTCCAACTAAGCATCTTAGCAGGTTACCCAAACTCATATTCACCACCTCTATTTTTCCATCAATCTATGGATGGTGTGCAAAACTGAACTTCAAATTTGTCTTCAACTTCTTCCATAATGTCCTCCAGAAATAACCAACAAATTTTGTATCTCTATTTGAAACTATACTCTTTGGTAGACCATGTAGTCTCACCACCTCTCTGAAAAACAACTCTGCAACATGAACAACATCACTAGTCTTATGACATAATTAAATGTGTCATCTTATAAAATCTATCCACCACCACAAATATGGAATCATGCCCTCTCCGTGTCCTTGAAAATCCAAGAAAAAAATCCATGCTAATATCCTTCCATGGCCTCTCAGGTACAAGTAATGGTTGATGCAATACAATATTCCGACTTGTTCCTTTCACCATCTGACATACTCTGCAACTCTTTACAAACTTCTTCACATCTTGTTGTAACTGTGGCCAATCATAATTCTCATTGACAAGAGCAATGATCTTATCTCGACCAAAATGTCCAACTAATCCTCCATTGTGCTTCTCCTTGATTAGATTCTCTCTCACAGAACTCCTTGGAATGTACAATTGGCTTCCTCTAAACAACATCCCATCTTGGATTAAGAAATCCAACCATCTCGTCCTATCCAATGTAACAGGTTCCAAACAATCCCTCCAAGCTTCTGCAAAGTTTGGATCTTCTGGATACAAACTCTTAAGTTCATTGAACCCAAAAACCTCTATATTCATCTCTATCAACAAATTTTTCCTTCTACTTAAGGCATCTGTAACTCTATTTGACCTTCCACTCCTGTGCTTCAAAACAAATGTATAACTCTGCAAAAAATCAACCCATTTTAAGTGTCTTTGATTCAACTTTCCTTGACTATTGAGATATTGCAAAGCCTGGTGATAAGTATATAAAACAAATTCTTTTTGCAACAAATAGTGTCTCCATTTCTTCAAAGTCTAAAATATAGCATAAAACTCTTGATCATAGACAAAATATTTCTTCTTAGCATCAGTCAACTTCTCACTAAAATAGGCAACATGCTTACCTTCTTGACTCAAAATAGCTCCTATGACAGTGCCACTAGCATCACAATCTACCTGAAAGACTTTATTGAAATATGGAAGTGCCAAAATAGGTTGCTTTCTAACTTTCTTCTTCAACATATCAAAACTTTTGGCTGCTCCTATAGTCCACTTAAACTATTTTCTATCCCCTCTCATTACTTCAATTAGAGGTGCACAAATATTACTTAAATTCTTAATAAACTTTCTATTAAAACTTGCTAGACCATGAAATGATCTTACCTCTATAACATTCCTCGAGGTAGGCCATTCAATGATAGCTTTCACCTTCTCTAGATCCATTTTAAGACCCTCTACTAAGACAACAAATCCCAGATACACCAACTCTTCACAAAACTACATTTCTTCAAATTAATCAACTTCTCCTCCCTTAACTTCTCAAAAAAATTTCAGATATGCATTAAGTGCTCCTCCAATGTCTTATTGAAAATCAAAATATCATCCAAATAATCAATAACAAATTTTCCTAAAAACTCTTTCAATACCTCATTCACAAGCCGTATAAATGTGCTCGGTGCATTGGTTAGCCCAAAAGGTATGACTAAATACTTGTACAAGCCCTCCTTAGTTTTAAAGGTTGGCTTCCATTCATCTCCTTTTCTAATCCTGATCTGGTGATATCCGCTCTTCAAATCTATCTTTGTGAAGTACTTAGCTCCACTCAAACAATCCATAGTGTCATCCATTCTTGGCAAGGGAAATCTATACTTGATGGTGATCTTGTTGATGGCTCTATAATTTGTATACATCCACCATTCCCCATCCTTCTTTGGTGCTAGTACTGCAGGTACTACACATGGACTCAAACTCTCTCTGATCAATCCATTCTGCAACAACTCTTGCACTTGTTCGTTCAACTCTTCACTCTCTGTTGGAGTAATATATAAGATGAGTTGCCTTATTTAGAAAATTGGCTCCAGGAATCAAGTCTATCTAATGACTAATATTTCTTACAAGAGGAAAACCTTCAGGTACATTATTAGAAATAATAGCTTGAAATTCATTCAACAAATCTAAAGCCTCTACAAGTACCTCAGTAGTATCTTCTTTATCAACTCTAGGGATCAATGCAAAACATAAATGCTCATGCTTCATACCTTCTAGGAACTTTCTTCCATCAACCAAATAAATTGTTGCATTATTGCACACCTTTTCCTCTGCCTCTTTGAAGGGCTTCAACTTATGATGAACTCCATTATTTGTCAAAGAATTGGTGTTGGAATGTCCATCATGTATTGCTTGTCGATCAAACTACCACGGTCTGCCTAACAACATATGACAAACATCCATAGGCATAATATCACATAATACCTCATTATGGTAATTCTCAATCTAGAACTTTACCAGACATTGTTCATTTACCAAGGCTTTATGGTCCTTCTGTAACCAAGCAATCCGGTATGGGTTTGGATGCCTTCTTCTCTCCAACCGCAACTTACTAACCATTTCTTCTAAAACAAGGTTATCAGTACTACCTCCATCAATAATAACATTGCAAACTTTACCTTCACACTTACATCTGGTGCAAAATAAATTCTTCCTCTGAGTTGGTTCATTCTCCTCATTCAGCAAGGCTCTTCTAGTAACAAGAACGTCTCCTCTTTCTGCATCCTCAGAATGTGAAGACTCAACATCTTCACCAATATGTGCAACTTGTACATTACCCTCAGGTCTTCTACTTGTACTTTCTTGATGTTGAGGACACTCATAGGCTCTATGTCCTTCTCCACACTGGAAATAGGTTCCACGAAAGCCTCCTCTTCCCGGTCCTTATCCAAATCTTCCCCTTCCTCTTTGGTCTCCATTATTTTGATCACAAGGATGGTAGGTGTTATCTACTTTCTAGTTATGGTTGCTATTGGAGCCTTCACCCTTCTTTTGATCTTCATTTCAACCTCCATATGATCATCCACCAATTTTTTCGCCACAACCTCCACCTCATTGTTTGTTCTCAAACCTCTTGTTCAATTTTTCTTCAACCTTCAAAGAAAACTAGTAAGCATCCTCAATGGTGGTCATTCTTACTAGTGTCAATTCTTCTTGTATGCTTGGCTTCAAATCGTTAATATAATGAGAAACTTTCTCTTTATTCGCCTGAGAATGTCCTATCCAAATCAAGACCTTGTGAAACTCCTCTGTGTATTATTTCATCATCCTTTTCCCTTTCCTCAAGCTCTGCATCTTCTTGAGCAGCTCCAATTTGTAATCAACTGGAGTAAATTGTTTCTTCAATTTTGACACCATTCTGTCCCATCTAGAAATTTTATATTTCCCTTGTCTTCCTCTTTTTAATTGGACCTCTTTCCACCATATACTGGCATGATATTTCAATTTTGTCTTTGCAAACCTCACTCTATGAGGATCTTCAATCTCCTCAAACTCAAAAAATTCCTCCATGTCATTGATCTAATCAATCAATTCTTCAAGATTCAGATTTCCACTAAAAGTTGAAAAGTCCATTTTAGGTCTCTTCCCAATGCTTGAGATTGCTTGCAACAATCTCCTTTCTCTAGGATCCATTCGATCCCACTCTTCCTCTTCCATTTCCTCTTTTGTTTCATCTTCACTCTCATCTCTTTCTCATTGTACATCTCTTCTTTGAACCTCTTGTTGCAAGGTTTCTAATTGCCTTCTAAGGGCTCTAATTTTATATCTAGGTGGACCTCTTCCTCCACCACCTCGGCATCTATCTCTGCCATTCGGGGCAAGTTTTGGAGGCATCTTGAACTCAACCCATACTCACATGACCTATTGCAACTACCTCACATTCAACGCTCTATTATAGGCTTAATAACTCTTGCTCTTATACCACTTGATGAGGGCCAAACCACCCAAAACCCACAAAAATCACAACAATAAATATCAACACAGAAAATGCGAGACAAAAAAATGACTCACTTTCAATTATTTTCAGAAAATGAAATTATAGATTCAAAACTTACATGCTATAGCCTCATGGGCTTGATTCATTACAACAAAATCAACTCTGAAAAGAAAATCTACTATTCGGAGCCACAATCTACACTATCAGGGCCCCATCTACAATCCCCACTTAACCCTTTTTATTTTCCCCAATGACTACCCTTGAATTTTTTAGAAAGTTCAAATTTCCCTTTTGTTTTGGCACTAAAAGTCTCGCCATTTGATTTTTGGCCTAGGAAGAAATTTTTATGAAATTCATTTTTTAGAGGACCAACTTCATGGGGCCATAACTTTTGATCCAAGTGTCCGATTTGCTATTATTGCATATCAGTGAAAGCTCTCGATGAGCTCTACAACATGTGTATCCATTGTAGGTTAGTTCGGCCACCTTTTGAGCTATTTCAAGGCCTCCAAAATTTTATATCTGAATTTGAAGCTGCATTGGAGAAATTTCTTGGGACGAAAAGTTTAATTTCTCCCAAACCATGCAGGGTATTGAGGTGATTCTTTTGCGACCAAAAATATTTTTTAGCTTTGCTCCTTGGGGTAAAATTTCACGTCCATATGAGCCCATTTTGGTTGACTTACTAAAAATAGTAAGTGTCTATTTTTTGCTATTTTTGATGCCTGGCGGTCTTATACCCCTTAAGTACCATCATGGGACTCAAAACAACTAAAGAGAATAAAGAAAACTTTTTTTTTTGGATGATGCAAGATCACCCTACACCGCTGGATGCTCTTGCATCAACATTTCCTATTGAAGAGTTTATTTTATTTCATAACTTTGACCAAAGTAATGTAAAAGTCTTTGCTTGCATTAGTCAATTCATAGTGTTCTAGATTGCATATCAAATCAGATTGGTCATACTTAGTTAGAAATTGTCTAAATTTGTATGGTCTATTGGTATGCAGGACACAACACTAGGAATGAGATGAAATTTAATTGTTGGTTCCTTTGTCTATACTCTTCATGAAGGGTAGGGCCACTTCTAGTTGGAAGGTGTATGGAGGACCACTGGTCTGTGGTCGGAGGTAAAACACTCGGGTGATGCTCTTCCTTTTGCAGACAACAAAACCAAGGCTTGTGAGACATAAGCAAATTTACATATATGGAAGACTTGACCTTATATCACTTATTATGTATTGTAAACTTGTTTACTTGAAATGCATTTTGTAGATGATTGTAAATGAAAATATTATCTCATTTCTTAAATTGTAATTGTTATATTACAAATTCAAATTTTTTTGTATTCATTTATGTATTAATACTGTTCAACAAATGTTATATAAAAATGAAAAAAAATTACTATCCTTTTTTAGCATGAGATTATTTACTTATATGGTAATTCTTAAAGTATTTATTGTGTAGAAATTTGAGTATGTTACATTATAGCAACATATAATTAATTATTAAATTACTTGATATAGTTCAATAAAATTTTGAAATATAACATAATTGTATGCATTTTTTATTTGGTGATTTGAGGAGCTTTGGGCTCTCACCCATTTTTGTTGTTAAAAATATCTAGATTAGGCACCTAGGGGATACAAAAAAGAGCATTGAAGCTCAAATTCTAGTAACACATAACTCACTATATCCATTCCAATAAAAAAATAGATTATCTGATTCCAAACTAGTTATCATAGAAGATACTAATTTATTCATTTTTTACTATAAACATACTTCATATACACTAAATGATAAAAAAATGCCATCCCAATTTCTAGAAGTGGCCATAGTGTCTTGGTTTCAAACCAAAAAGGAAATCAAATAAAGTTTTCAATCACTGATGAGTGTCGTTGCTTTGCTCATCATTTAATTATAAATGTCAATCGAGGGCGGTGTCCATGGCAATATGCAAGAGGGAGAAGAAATCATTTGTATGACATGCTTTTTCTACAAATGGAATTGAAAGATAATGCATGAAAGAAATTGTTGGAATCAAATATAATCTAAAAGCTTGTAAATGAAATGCTTGAATTAAATCTATCCTAAGAAACTTGTAAAAGGAAATACTGGAAATGTAAAGAGTTGGAAATGAAA
Source organism: Sequoia sempervirens (assembly GCA_007258455.2). Lineage (NCBI taxonomy): Eukaryota > Viridiplantae > Streptophyta > Pinopsida > Cupressales > Cupressaceae > Sequoia > Sequoia sempervirens. Next base: position 27,771 of record VDFB02016435.1, on the reverse strand, counting down.
TGACTGCTAAGAAATTAAACTACAAAACAACCACTATTGCTAAAAATTGAACTCTATTATTTTATAAAACTCTTCCCCATTTGATTCCTTGATTATAATAAATTTATAAAATTCTTATCTTCAACTAATATGAAATATGAGCCTTAATTGTTGTACAACAACTTGCTAGAAGATAGGAACATGTGTTGAGGGAAGAAGATAAATCTTTCCTTCATCTTGCTGAGTCATTATTTTTTGATCATCCAAAACAAATATGCCTATTTTGCAGCCCCTAGATAAGCTCTAGAAAGAAATTTGGCTGCTGAAAAAGTCATGCCTTTCCCTTGTGTATTATTAAAGCTCATAAAATAGCTCCTAGATGCTTTCAAAAAGGTTCAAACTACCCCAAATTGTCTCTTAGATATGCTCCATTTTTTTACACAAGTCAACAACCTGCCTTAATGCTTGGAACTACCCCCTAGATGCTCTCAACTATTGTCTCTTAACTGCTCATAGAAGCCCAAATTTCTCAACCTCTTCATAAATGATCCTTCACTTAGATCCTTCTTAGCTCTAGAAATTCTGAAGCAACAAAGTTCCAGAGCATCGAACTGGTGAAGCATGAGAGCAAAGTTTCAGAGCATCAAACTGGTGAAGTCTTCTCTCAAACTATGAATTGAGTTTTTGTAAAATTTAATGGGTTTTTTCATCTTCTTGTCTCCAAATTTTTCTCCAAAAATCTTAAGAACTCAAATTGTAATTTTTAAGATATGATGAAATATTTACTGCTCCAATTGAAAATCTCTTACTTTCCTCACCATGCTCAATCTTGATAAACTTCATAATTAAGCAAAATACATTCTTTTATTTGGTTAATAGATGAGATATTTTTTTGTCTCATCATCTCCCCCACACCTAAAATGTTGTAGGTTCTCCTGCAACTTATAGTGAGCTTTGAGAGCTATTTTTTTCACTTTTATTGCAATTGGAGATTTTCTGAGAGGTACACTAGAGATGCTTCTAAAGATATTATGAGTTACTCCGAAGCTATCTAGAGCTTGTTGTCTTTTCTTCATGGCTAGTTTCCACTTTAGAGGAGAATACATAGCATGTGTAAATCACTTATTTGCAGAAAAGAAACCTATTTTATCCTACTCTACTTTATTGATGTAGAGACAGGTTACACAAAACCATTAACTGACTGTGGAAAATAACATCCCTTTCTTAAAGGATGGATCCATGCATTCAACTTTTTGAAAGAAAAGGGAAACCATGAGAAGAAGATGGCTAAATATTTGAACTCTAATGCTCCTTCTTCCTTTGAAATGACAATCTTCTCCATAATTTTTTATTCTAGTAGATGCATGGGTTGATTGTTAAGATCTTGCAATTATTTCTCACATTTTGTTGCATGCATGATTAGATTCAACTCCTTGTCCTTCAAATATTTGATCAAGAAACCCTCCTTGGACTTTGAAGGTTTCCAAATAATAATTTTTTTCTTGCTGAGACTTGAAGTCATGGTCCTCTAGTTGAAGATATTGTAGAAGAGCTGCCACCTTTGCCTGCAAGAATCTCTTCCTTTGGATCTATTGTTTTGGGGGGAAAGTTTCTAAAATAATAAAACAAAGAATTTCTAAAATAATAAACCTAAAAAGCTTTCCAAACTAATTTTTCTTTTGACCTGCTATCAACAGATCAACAACTCCATAATGACACCTTTCCCCAACAACAATGCCAAAAATGATGAGTGTCACTACATTCCTCATCATTTAATTATAAATGTCAATCTAGGACGGTGTCCATGGCAATATACAAGAGGGAGAAGAAATCATTTGCATGACATGTTTTTTCTACAAATGGAATTGAAAGGAAATGCATGAAATAAATTGTTGGAATCAAATCTAATTTAAAAGCTTGTAAATGAAATGCTTGAATCAAATCTATCCTAAGAAACTTGTAAAAGGAAATACTAGAAATGTAAAAAGCTGGAAATGAAATGACTGCTAAGAAATGAAACTACAAAACAACTATTGTTGCTAAAAACTGAACTCTATTATTTTATAAAACTCTTCCCCATTTGATTCCTTGATTACAATGAATTTATAGAATTCTTATCTTCAACTAATCTGAAATATGAGCCTTAATTGTTGTACAACAACTTGCTAGAAGATAGGAACATGTGTTGAGGGAAAAAGATAAATCTTTCCTTCATCTTGCTGAGTCAATCTTCTTTGGTCATCCAAAACAAATATGTCTATTTTGTAGCCCCTAAACAAGCTCAAAAAAGATATTTGACTATTGAAAAAGTCATGCCTTTCCCTTGTGTATCATTAAATCTCATAAAACAACTCCTAGATGCTTGCAAAAAGGTTCAAACTGCCCAAAATTGTCTTCTAGATATGCTCCATTTATTTGCACAAGTCAACAATTTGCCTTAATGATTGAAACTTCCCCCTAGATGCTCTCAACTGCTGTCTCTTAACTGCTCATAGAAGCCCAAATTTTCCAACCTCTTCATAAATGATCTTTCACTTAGATCCTTCTTAGCTCTAGAAATTCCGGAGCAACAAAGTTCTAGAGCATCAAACTGGTGAATCATGAAAGCAAATTTCCAGAGTATTGGACTGGTGAAGTCTTCTCTCAAACCAGAACTATTCTTTCATGAAATTTAATGGATTTTTTTGTCTTCTTATCTCCAAATTTTTGTCCAAAAATCTCAAGAACCTAGATCATAATTTTCAAGATATGATGAAATCTTTACTGCTCCAACTAAAAATCTCTTACTTTTCTCATCATGCTCAATCTTGATAAACTTCATAATTAAGAAAAATACATGGTTTTATTTGACTAATAGATGAGACATTTTTTTGTCACATCAATCACTAGAGTATAAAAGAGACAATCAAGGGGTGACAAATTACATAGTTCATTCCCACTCAACATATGTTCATTAAATCATTGGACTAAGGATTTTCATCACTCAAAACCTCCTTATTATAATATATAACCTCATTAATTTTGGGATTCATAGGAATTTTGATATGAAAGGAATTACCTAGAATCTTTAAGCACCAAAATAGTGTACCTTGATTATGTATCATTGTGTTGGGGTGTTCTATTAGGTATTCCAAAAACATGTCTCCTACTTCTAAATCTATTCTACATCCTTATGTAACATAAAGGACTTGGTTACTATTAATGAGGATATATTACTTAGAGAATGTGCCACATTAAAAATATTTCTTTGACTTATCAACTAGCCCAAGTCCAACATGATCTTGACCAATACCTCTTATCTCCATAGTATCATCATTATTAATCTATTTAGCCACTCCCAATAGTCACAAAATCCAAACACAAAGCTTCTAATTAACTAATTCATAATATATATAGTTTTCAAAATGCTTAGAAACCCTAGTTGCACTCACCTTGCCAATATTGAGTATTTCCTTATTTTTGGTTTCCACCTCAACTATGGCCTTTTTCTTTCCCTTCAAATTGTTCTTCTTAATATCACATCTAGAACCAAATTCTATGCTTCCTCTTGTGCACACAATGGGTTCCCACCTTATAGGATTGTCCACCACTTGTCAAACTAAAGATAAAAATAATATACTAGGTAGCTAGATATTTGGAGAAAACCATTTAGCTACCACTAGTTGTTAGGGATTTTATGCCAATTTATGCCACCACACTTTAATTAATTATGTAGTATGAGGAGTTCCTTTCCATATTAAATTTTAAGTTCCTACTATATGATATGACCAATGCAATCATATCATACAAACTCCTTATCAATTGTCACCCATTATATAAGGGTTATCAAATTTATGATTCCATTGAACATGGAGTATGAATATGGCATATCTACTTGAAAATGTCAACATACCAATCTTGTGCTTTTTTATGTAGTCAATTGGAATTTCTAGCTCTTCCTTGTTTAAGTTATTCCTTCCTTGAGGGAAGAAATTTGTTGGACAATAGGAAATGCAGATTGAATGGAGGAGAAAACACGAAAAATGAAGAAAGTCATGATTTAAACAAGGGATCAAAGACTATTCTCCAACTTGATAGTGAGACAAATTTGGCCACTAGTAAGGTGGTTTTACATATAACAACATTTATCTTTACGTTCTAACAAACTACTAAAAAATAGAACTGTCGTAATAGTCTAGATTTTTGATTAATGAAATCTAGACTAATTGTTCCATGTTGATTCTTTGCTAAGCCTTCCATACAAAGGGGGTACTTGGTTTAAATAGCTTGTTTACATTTTAATGCTTAAAAGGGGATAGATATTAATGGGATATGCTATCTACTTCACATATGTTAGAATATAATGTCATTAGGAGTCATACCCTTATAACATCTATATATTGTTCTAATATAAGGTTATGAAAACCTTATATACTTTACGAAACATATACCATTTAAAATAATTATAGTCTAATAACTAATATATTATTTATTTTTTATAAATGGTATTTTTAAATAGGTGTGACTAATACTAATTTAGCTATTTTTCCACCCCTTCTATATTTAAGGAGGTATCCTCTTATTGAGAGGAAAATGGAATTTGGAGATAAACAGTGAATTTCATCAATATGCACAAGAGGCATTATTGGCTATGTGGAAGTAAAGATAAGTGGTTCCCTCTAGTCTTTGTATATGTTTTAATAGATCATTTTATAAGTTTTTTATAATAAAATAATGCTTCATGAGGTTTGTTACCTGAAAATGTTTTCTCCAAGTAGATCTTGTGTAATGTGTTCAATCTGTGTGCTTGTAATTATTATTATTTATTTAATGATTACTTGTAATCATTAGTAACCTAAGATCCTAATTTCTAACATGGTATCATATCTTGTTAATCTTTACTAATCATGTTTATAGCTTTTTCTATTAAATAAATTCAAAATACTCTTAAAATCAAGTAACCAGATTCGAGGAAGTATATTTTTCCCTTGATGATTTAGTATCTAAATTACTTGCATCATAATGGCTTGTCTAAGTCAACTATAAAGGTTCTAAGATATGTGAAAGGACTAAATTCATTCAAGATAAATTACAATGCAATTTCACCTTGTACAAAAGTTATCAAAAACCTCCAAAGATTTAATAACATTTTTTAAAAAACAAGGTGAAAGAAAGATACAATATGAACTTATGCAAGTGAATTGAGATTTGAAAATCAAATTACCAAATCAGAAATAAACATGTGATTGAAGAAAACATCAAAATATAAAAATCAAAAAACAAAATGCAACACCAGATTTACATGGAGAAACCCTTTCGGGAAAAAATTCATTCGAGAAAAGAGGATGAGTATATTATTAATCTTCCAATCAGTACACAATAATACACTTCACGAATGATCTCTAATCAACTCGGCAACACCCTGTTACTTGCAAGAACTCAATATATGAAACTACCATCCCATGGATCCAATTTATAGAAATTGTGGGAGGTAAAACCACGAATGCTAAACCAAAAAAAGAGGCACAAAAACACCTAAAAAAACCCACACCCCTCTTCTTGGACAACCAAAAGAAATAATAAAATATTAATTGGATATCCAAGACTCCAACATGGGTGCCTAGCCCGTAGCCTATCCAACTCCTTCCTTTCCAGATGCTCAGGTGACCTTTCCACTTCCCTATGGAACACCAACAAACACCTTTTCTTCTCCAATATTGGATTCCCACTCCAAAACCTTTCATATTCCATTTTGGATGCCTAGGAAAGATTCCTTATCTATATTTGATGTGTAACCACCATCAAAAAATAAATTCTCTTTAAAATATAATTACAACATGCCAAAATTTAATATTTTTCTTTCATGTCCCATAGAACACATTCCAAGGAATGTGGAGACATAAAAATAACATAGGATTACAAGGCTAATGTCACCTTATCCTAATGTTCACCCAATTGACATTATACATTGTAATTAAATCCAAGAGATACAAAACATAAAATAAAGTACAGTGATCACTTGGCCCATGGCCTTCTTGCACAAAGAGAGCTTAACCGTGGCCATTGGATTCATAAGAGAATCTACAACATCATCCAAAGTGTCAAAATTTTCTATCAAGAACTTACCATTCTCAACCATCTCTTGCATAAAGTGATACTAAACATCAACATGCTTAGTACAAGCATGATACATAGGATTTTTGGTCAAGCAATTAGCACTCTGACTATCACATCCAATCTTCACTGTCTTGCAGTCAAAACTGATACTATTACCAAGTATCTATAACCATACCACCTCCTTATAAGCATGTGTAACATCCATATGATTTGCTTTAGTGGTGGAAAAAGCAATTGTGGGATGCCTCTTACTCATCCAAATCACTTATCCTATAAACAAAGTAAATACATAGCCACTAGTGGACCTTCGACTATCCAAGTCACCTACCCAATCTACATCAACAAACCCCTATATTTCCAATGAATTGACCACATCATTAGTACCATGATAAACCAAATAGTAATTAGAATTACCTTGTAAATATCTAAACACCCTCTTAACAAAAGTCTAATGCTCTCTACCAGGCTTAGACATAAACTTGCTTAGAACTCCCACTGCTTAGGCTATATCTAGTCTAGTGAAAACTATTGCATACATAAAACTACCAATAACACTAGCATAAGGAACCATAGGAATATCCTCAACATCATCATCATAATTAGGACACATATCTAAGCTCAACTTAGTACCAACTAGAAGTGGAATACTAACTGGCTTACAATCACGCATATTAAACCTCTACAAAATGGTATCAACATACTTACTCTAACTTAACCAAATATTTTTGTGAACCTGGTCTCTTTTAATTTCCATCCCAAGAATACATTTTGCATCCCTCAAGTCCTTAATATCAAATGTGCCAAAAATCTATGCCTTGAGCTCATTAATCATCACCTTGTTGTTACCAAAAAACAACATAACATCAACATACAAGGAAATAATTAAAATTTGATCATCAATAACCTTAATGTACACACAATGATCCTCCTTGCTCCTATGAAAACTGAAATTTAATGAAAAAGCATCAAACTTCTAGTACCACATTCTGGGTGACTGTTTCAAACTATACAAAGATCTCTTCAACTTGCAAACCAATTTTTCTTTTTCTTTACAAAAAATTGTTAGGTTGTTTCATATAAATTTCCTCCTCAAGATCCCCATGCAAGAAATTAGTTTTAACATCCATTTTATCTATCTCAAAATAACAAGAAAAATCAATAGATAATAGGAATCTAATAGAAGTTAATTTATCAATAGGAGAGAAAATTTCACCAAAATAAACTCCCTCTCTTTAGGATTAGCCCTTAGCCACTAATCTGGCCTTATACTACTCTAACCAACCATCTGCTCCAAATTTTATTTTAAATACCCACTTGCATCCAATGGGATTCCTTTGGGATAACTAATAAGATCCCAGGTGTCACAACTATCCAAAGCCATCATCTCCTCCTACATGGTCTACAACCAAGACTCACTTTCCTCCAAAGAGAGAGCCTCCCTATACGATCTAGGTTCATCGCCAATACTCAACAAAGAAAATATACAACAAAAATTGGATGGGCTATACCTATTAATTGGATTTAGTTGCCTTGTAGACATCTTCAAGGTAGGAGTAATGGGATCTAATTGTTCTTATTCTTCTGTGTTCTCATCCTATAGATCCTATGAACTATCTGAACCCTCTTCTTCTTCTCCATCCTTAGATCCATTTGGTTGTTCTTCCACATGTGCATCTTTTTGCTTCTCAATATTTTTCTCAAAGTGCACTATATTTGTTTTATCTTTCTCCCTTGGTTTTTCTTCTCCCGAGTAAGCTATAAACTCCTTGAAAATCACATCTCTAGAAAATATCATTTGATGAGTTAGAGGATTCCAAATCTTTTAACCTTTTACATTCTCATCACCGCCAACGAAGATGCATTTCTAATATTTTGGATCTAGTTTAGATTGCTTCTGTTGAGGCACATGAACAAAAGCCTCACAACCAAATACCCTTAAGTGTGAAATAGAAGGATTTCTACCTATCCACACTTCATAAGGAGTTTTTTCAATAAGATTTGAACAAGGAGATCTATTAATCAAAGCACTACCGACTGATTCTACCCAAAAACATCTATCAAGCTTAGCATCACTCAACATGCTCCTGAATCTTTCCATCAAGGTTTAGTTCATTCTTTTTGCTACCACATTTTGTTGGGGAGTATAAGGAGTAGTCTTCTACCTTACAATACCTGCATGCTTACAAAACTCATCAAATTCTATGGAACAATATTCATCCCCATTTTCATATCTCAACACTTTTATCTTATAATCTAATTGCTTCTCATATAAGGCCTTAAAATTTTTAAACTTAGTGAAAACTTCATATTTAGAATGCATAAAATAAATCCATGTGTATCTTGAGACAACATCAATGAAAGAGACATAATACCAATATTTAACCAAAGAGTCAACATCCACTGGTTCACATACATCTGAATGAATGATCTCTAATAATCTCTTTGCCTTATTAGTTTTGTAGTGATGAAAAATGTACTCCTTTACATTTTATCACTTTTTTTGCCTCCCCCTTAATTAATTGGACTTAATTAATCCTCTAATTGGCCCAATTATGCATTAAAAATCTTAATTAATCCTATTTTCCGAAAGGGGAACATGTATTAAACAATTGTAAACATTATTTAATTTTCCTTGGAAATTGAGTGTCCTAAATTTAGGTCCTAGGACCCATTTTCCCAAGGGAGAATGAGTCCTCCTTAAGTTGAGGATCTCAAATTTTAATATGTTTTTGGTGGAATTTTATGATTCAAATTCAAATTGAAATTGTTAGCCTTTGATGTTTAATTGTCAAGAAATTAGAAAATTACCTATAAATACAAGGTATTTTTATCATTTCAAATGCTATATGAATTTTTATGAGACTTCAAAAGAGATTTTTTTTTTCAAAGGTGTTCAAGAGAAGATTTATCAATCTTCTACATCAACAATCAAGATCAAGATCATCATGTCAAATTTATTTACATTCATTGATGTTTTTGGAGCTAACATTGTGATGTAGGTTTCAAGCATTCAAGCATCAATTAAATCATCAAGATCAACATGCAATCAACGCATTTCATGCAAGATCAAGAACTTAGAGAGATGTGTTAGAATTTAGTTCTCTAAGGATCTCAATTAAAGGGTTTGGTGAGTTGCAACATAGCATTGTTCATTCATCATTCCTTCCTTTCATTATTGTTTCATTTGAATGTTTAATTACCAAGCTAGGGTTTTACCAATGCAAAAAAAAAATTTCCTCTCTTTGTGTATGTGTTGGTTCATAGGTGAAGAAGGATTGAAACTGAAGATCTCAAAAGTACAAAATTGCAAAAGTTATCAAAGTTGCAAAGTTTTCACAAAAAGTTGTCAAGACCAAGAAAACTCAAATCTCAAATTTATTTATGACTTTTGAGGAGTGAAACCTATGGGAAAATGCCTCTTATATCCATCACTAGAGGACCCCAAAAATTGAGAAATAACTTTGTACAAGGACTCATTTGCCATTTCTGGATGCTCGGCAACCACTTTTGGTGATGAGTACATAGTGTCTTATCTTTCTCGTATTTGCTAAAAGTTTGTTGTTTCTGTTAGAGTTATGCTTCATCTACATGATTCAAGTCTTACATTGCATAATTGAGTTCATTTACTATTTATTTTTATCTCCCAAAATTTCTATTCAAATAGATTTTACGCCATCAATCATAAGGAAAATTACAAGATCTCCAATAGGGTTGACTCACCTAGGGTTGAAAGTCAATCCTACCTTTGGGGATCTCATTTCCTAATGAAATTAATAGAAATATAGGTTCATTACACACCATTTCCTATCCATTTTGGTTAAAACCTATTTTTCATCATCTCATTTTTTACATGAACCCATTTTTCTATGTTTCAAGTTCCATTAGGAAATGAAGATCTATTCTATTTACCATACACACACTACTCACATAAATCATTTTTTCCATCAGTAATCAAAAATACCGTTAACCAAATTTTGATTAAGAATGCTCTTAAGACCTTTTTCACCAATGTTACCCAATCTATGGTGCCACAACATACATGCATTTTTAGTGCTAGTTATATTGGAAGAGTTACATAAAGTAGAGGCATTTAGCCTAAAAAAAGTCCCTATTTGAGATCCTTTAGCTATCACCAAACTCCCTCTTACCAACCTACGACCAGACTTGTCAAATGTCACATGCATTCCAAAATCATTCAACTTGGATACTAAAATAAAATTTCTCACAATTCCTAGAATATGTAAAACATCATCAAGAGATTTAATCCTCCCATCACTAAAGCACAACTTTACCTTTCCCTTACCAACAATATTCTTAGTGCTATTATCACCAAGGAAAAAATCTCCTCCATCATATGCTTTGTAAGAAGTAAACCACTACTTGTGAGGAGTTATGTGGTAGGAGCAACATGAATCAATAAGCCAAGCATCATCACTAATAGAGTTAGCTGAAATAAAGAAAACATCATAATCATCATCAAAGGATTTTTTTGTGGAGGAATCAACATTCTTTTTCTTGTTCTTACACTCATTATTCACATGCCCTCTTTCTCCACAATTACAACACTTCACTTTGCTCTTTTTGGGGGTCTTCAATTTTCCTTTAGACTTATCCCTCTTTTTATCTCCTTTAGGTCCTTTTTTTGGACCCTCCTCACACATGTAAGCATATTGGGAGAAAAAATTCATAGAATTTATCCTCATATCCTCTGATAGAAGTATGGAAATCATGATATCCATGTTTGGCTCTACACTACCACTACTTATGACAACAATTAGATTTTCCCAAGATTCGGGAAAAGAACAAGAAACAATGTGGTTTTGTTTTGGGTAGGAAAATCCTTGATCCTATAATTACTATCCATGAAAATATTCACTCGCTGATGGTTAATAAGAAGCTTGGATTTTTGTTGAAACTTGATCCGATGAAGGCATATGATTGTGTGAATTGGTAATTTCTAGTTAAAGTTTTATTAGCTTTTGGCTTCTTAGACAATTTCTTGAAGTTGATTCAGAGTCTCATCTTGACAGTGTCATTTTCTATTTTGGTTAATGGCTCATCCTCAAATTTCCTTAGGAGTTCTAGGGGGATGAGACAGGGTGACCCCATTTCACCCTTTTCATCATTCTTGCTGAAGCTCTTGGGAGATCTTTTTATAAGCTGGTTTCTATTGGTGGCATAAAGGGGATTCGTCCTACCTCTTCCTCTCCTCCATGTTTGTATCAACAATTCATTGATGAAATGATTATTTTGGGGGAGTCGTCTGTGGCAGAATAAAATTCCATTAAATTGGTTCTACATAAGTATGAAGTTGCCTTTGTTCAATTGGCGAGTCTTCCTAAGAGTACAATTTTTTTCCTCAACACACCAGAGAGAAGGATGCATAGAATTGCTAGTATTCTTCAGTGTTCTATTGGGATCTTTCCCTCCATTTATGTGGGTCTTCCCCTTGGTGCTAATACAGTTCCTAATTCTTTCTAGAATGGGCTGATTGATAAGTTTAATGCTAAGTTGGCTGGGTGGAAAGGCACTCTTCTCATTTAGGCTGGTAAGTTGGTTTTAATCAAATCTACATTGCAAAACCTCCCAGTGTATGCTTTAAGCCTTTTCCAAATTCTGTAGAAATTATGGGAGAAGATTGAAAGTATTCAGAAAAGGTTCTTATGGTTTGGTGTTGAGGATAAGAAAATAATGAGTCTGGTTTCTTGGGAGGAGGTGTGTTGGTCTAAAGGCCAAGGAGGTTTAGGTCTGAGGAAATTTAAGGTCTTCAATTATGCTCTTATAGTGAAGTAGTTATGGTTTCTTCTGGCTGGTGAAAAGTATTGGACAACTATTCTTGGTTCTAAATATCTCTCCAAAGTTGATAAATTTAGAGACTTCTTAAGGGAAGACTACATTCATCCTTTGAGGTCCTTCTTTTGGAACTCCTTGGTCAAGGTTAGAAGTGTTGTTTCTACTGGTATTCAGTGGTCAGTTGGAAATGGGAGGGACATTATCTTCTAGGATGATTGAAAATTTGGTCATGGACCTCTCCGAGATGCTAGCTAGGTGGCTCCCTTTAGGGATCTTTGTGTCCAAGAATTTGGGGCTATTGTTGATTATATTGTGGATAGGGAGTGGAAAAGGATTCACAAGGAGTTTCAAGAGCTGAAGACTCTTTATGGTGTGCTGACTCAGGTTCATATTCTAGTTGTTCCTCAGAGAGATAGGGTGGTTTGGAGGCTACTCCCGCAAGGTCATTTTTTGGGGCCTTTTCTTTTCACACCCTCAATAATATTATTGGCCCGCAACCTCCGTGGGCTCTTGTGTGGTCTTAAAGTTTGATTCACAAAATCAATATGTTCTTGTGGTTAACAGTTCAAGATAAAATCTTGACCATTAATAATCTTTGGAAAAGAGGCTTCTCCCTGCCTAATAGATGCTATCTTTGTGAGGATTCAAAGGACAAATTTCATCTATTTATAGGGTGCAAATTTCTCGGGAGGTGTGGGTGTTGTTTCTTAACCTTTGGAGGATGGAGTGGATCTTCCCTTCTTCAGTTTGTGAGCTCTGGCTCCAGTGGTAGGATCCATCCTTCAATCCCTCTCTGATTTTGCTTTGGTCTCTTAAGCCCCCTCACGTCATTTGGGATTTGTGGAAGGGGAGGAATAACATAATTTTTAGGGAAGTTTCTCTCTCCCCAATCTCCTTGTTTTTTAAAATTTTCTCGGCTATTAAGGAGAATTTTATGTAGATTGTTGCTAATTCTAATGTCCCTAGTTAGGTGGTGGTTTCTAATTATGATGTTGGGGTGGATGACCAATGGAAGCTTTCCTTTGAGATTGCTAAGCCTTTGAAAAAAGTTAAGTCGGATAGAGAAAGGGTTGTTTGGTACTCACCTCCTCCTGGGTGGTTTAAAGTCAACTTTGATGGTTCTGCTAAAGGTAATCTGGGACCTGCTGGTTGTGGGGGAGTGTTAAGAGATCATAATGGTAGGCTTGTTTTGGCAGTGGCACTCCCTTTGGGAATCCAGAAAAACCATTATGCTGAAGCAACGACAACCTATCATGGCATTGAGATGGATAGGGAGAAGGGGATTTCCAAAATTTGGGTTGAAGGGGAATCATTGAATATTATTAATTTCCTTAGGAAAATTTCCCCTCTGTCTTGATCAATTGAAATATTTATTATGGATGCCCTCTCTATGCTGAATGATTTTGATGAGGTTTATATTTCCCATGCCTTTTGTGAGGAAAATGGGGTGGCAGATTTGTTGGAAAATCTTGGTGTGGCATTAGCTAGATAATGGGAGGTTAATGATAACCTGTCGGTGAATCTTATATCCTTGCTTAATAATGATAGCTTCTAATTTTTTGGAGGGGGTCATCTCTTAGGTGTTTTCAAGGGTTGACGTGTTAATTATTTTCATTTCATGATGATAAGATACTTGATGCTGATGATGCTCATTGGTAATTGTGGGAGTATGAGTTGTATGTGCAGGAGGATTCTGGCCATTTTTTTTCTTTGTACCTCGAAGGGAAGGCCCACATGTTTTCTAGGTGTAATTTTATCTTCAACCTTGTTGTTTATTTACATTTGTTTTCTATGGGGTCTCTCTCTTGTGAATTTGTTGCCATTGAATATGGGTGGGGATAGGTGTAGAATAGACCTATTATCGTGTGATGAGATCAAAGAAAATGCTGATGTGTGGGAAGTTTTATAGAAGGGAGGGGTTACCCTGTTCATGGAGAAATTACATGGGTTTGAGTTGAATGTCTTGCAGGAGTTTGTTGAAGCTTGTCATGGTCAGGGGTTGAGTTTGTTTGGTATGGACATCACTATTAATGACTAGTTTATCATGGAAGTAATAGGGATGTTAACTCAAGGAAGGGAATTTTATAGAGAGAAATCAATGTCTGGAGTTTCCAGAATGAACTTCCTACGGGACAGGGAGAATGCAAAAATGATGAGACTCCAATGTGGGGGTTATGATCGCACCAAAATAAATCCTACTTGGGGTGAGGTGGCCATGGTGCTAGTGCTGATGCATTACTTTACCTTGGATGGGAGGTTCACAAGTCTGTATGGGCACCACTTCGTGTTGCTTAATCATTTCAGTCATGGTAAGCTTGTTTCTTTCCCTTTCTATCTTTTGTTGTCTTTGGAAGATGGAATTGTAGACTTCAGAAGGAATCCTAGAAATCCCTTCTTACATGAGGGTTTGATGTTGTTGATAGTAGAACATATAAAAGCTAATTTTGTTATTGAGTCCCCTATTTTTGTTAAGCCTGGTAAGTCTAAGAAGAAGGAGAAGTTGAATGGGAAATTCTAGATTGAGGAGGTGGAAGATGATGTTGGTACAGAAATTGAGGATGAATCATCTACATGGTCAGATGGTTACCACATAGACCTGGATTATACCCCATCTAGTGGGGGTAAGAAAAGCTCTTCCAAAAAGGATAAGCCCTCTTCCTCACGTGCAAAACGTAAAATTCAGGTTGCTTGCGAGGAGGAGGTTGTGGAGGGTAAAGCAAGTAGAAGGAAGACTTTGAAACAGGGGCCGGTGTGTTCCCATGAATTGGTGGAAAATTTGTAGTAGGGAATTGGGGTTAATAAGGTTGGTGAGGTGGCATATTTTGTGAATGAGGAGAATATTCAAGATTCTGGTGGTGGTGGTGGGGGTCCTAGTTGTGGGGAAGGTGAATAGTGTTGTGGATTTGGAGGATTCTCTTACTATGTCAATGTCTAAAGAAAAAAGACAAAGAAAAGGTTGCTCCACCTAAGGGATTCCAGGAAGAAGACCCTCCCATGATCTCCCACTAGGGAAGGGGTTTATATTAGGGTGCGATAGAATTTTCATAGGTTT
>VDFB02016435.1:0-12751 GCA_007258455.2 Sequoia sempervirens | reverse complement strand
CTACCATAGGAGATATTTTGAGTCAAGAAGGTAAGCTTGTTGCCTATTTTAGTGAGAATTTAACTGATGCTAAGAAGAAATATTTTGTCTATGATTAGGAGTTTTATGCTATAGTTTATAATTTGAAGAAATGGAGACACTATTTGTTGCAAAAATAATTTGTTTTATATATTGATCACTAGGCTTTGCAATATCTCAATAGTCAAGGAAAGTTGAATCAAAGACACTTAAAATGGGTTGAGTTTTTTGCAGAGTTATACATTTGTTTTGAAGCACAGGAGTGGAAGTTCAAACAGAGTTGCAGATGCCTTAAGTAGAAGGAAAAAATTGTTGATAGAGATGAATATAGAGGTTGTTGCATTCAATGAACTCAAGAGCTTGTATCCTAAGATCCTGCATCTTTGCAAAAGTTTTCGGAAGGAATTGTTTGGAACCTTATTACACGTGGGATGGTGATGATAGTTGTGGATTTCTTAATCCAAGCATGGGATGTTGTTTAGAGGAAGCCAATTGTACATTCCAAGGAGTTCTGTGAGAGAGAATCTAATCAAGGAGAAGCACAATGGAGGATTAGTTGGACATTTTGGTCGAGATAAGATCATTGCTCTTGTCAATGAGAATTATGATTGGCCACAGTTACAACAAGATGTGAAGAAGTTTGTAAAGAGTTGCAGAGTATGTCAGATGGTGAAAGGAACAAGTCGGAATATTGTATTGCATCAACCATTACTTGTACCTGAGAGGCCATGGAAGGATATTAGCATGGATTTTTTTCTTGGATTTTCAAGGACACGGAGAGGGCATGATTCCATATTTGTGGTGGTGGATAGATTTTATAAGATGACACATTTAATTATGTCATAAGACTAGTGATGTTGTTCATGTTGCAGAGTTGTTTTTCAGAGAGGTGGTGAGACTACATGGTCTACCAAAGAGTATAGTTTCAAATAGAGATACAAAATTTGTTGGTTATTTCTGGAGGACATTATGGAAGAAGTTGAAGACAAATTTGAAGTTCAGTTTTGCACACCATCCATAGATTGATGGAAAAATAGAGGTGGTGAATATGAGTTTGGGTAACCTGCTAAGATGCTTAGTTGGAGATAAGCCCAAGGGATGGGATTTGATTATACCATAGGAAGAATTTGCTTACAACAATTTTTTCAATAGTAGCACTAGTAAATCACCATTCCAGATTATGTATGGAGTAGGGTCCAAGAACTACTTCTAAACTAATAAAGATGGATAAGAGGGAGAAGAGTAGTGTTGAGGCTGAAGATTTTGCTGGGCACCTGAAGAATTTGCATGAAGAGGTGAAGAAACATAACAATAAGATGAAATCACAATATAAGGCTTAGGTAGATTAGAATAGGAGGTATAAGGAGTTCTAGGTAGTAGATGAAGTCATGGTCTATCTAGTAAAAGAAAGGTTTCCTAATTGGTATATAGAAATAAGTTAAAAGATAAAGAAGTTTGACCATGTAAGACTCGGCAGCATGATCTCGTGAAATGCTTTTCAGGAGGTAGGAGTTTCCTAGTGAATAAACATTTCTCTTATATTTAACATTGTTGATATGATAGAGTATCATGAAGGTGATATAGAGGAGGGATCGATAAATGAACAATTGAAAATTCTAGCACCTACTTTAGAGAAGGAAGAGATAGAAGAAATATTGGATAGCCATGTGGGTAGAAGCACAAGAAATGGGCAATATGTAGAGTACTTGGTGAAATGGAGGGGAAGGCCTACTAAAGATTCATCATGGTTATATGAGGTTGAGGTTAACCATCTTGGTTTCCCTCTAACTCTTGAGAAGTGATAGGGTCACTTTTCAAATTACCTTGAGTGTCTGATGCAGGAGCATCCAACGATGTAGAGTGATCTTGCATCACCCCAAAAAAAATTGTTTTCTTTATTTTTTTTAGTTGTTTTGAGTCACATGATGGCGCTTAAAGGGTATAAGACTGTTAGGCATCAAAAATAGCAAAAAATAGACACTTACTATTTTTAGTAAGTCGACCAAAATGGGCTTGTATGGACGTGAAATTTTACCCCAAGGAGTAGAGTTGGAAAATATTTCTGGCCGCGAAAGAATCACCTCAATACCCTACATGGTTTGGGAGAAATTAAAGTTTTCGGTCTCCAAAAAAAATCTCCTCCAATGCAGCTTCAAATTTAGATATAAAACCTTAGGAGGTCCTTGGAAATAGCTCAAAGGTGGTTGAACTGACCTATGGTGGGTTCATGTTGTAGAGCTTTGTCGGTGAGCTTCCGACAATATGCACACACAGAGAATTGGACTTAGATCAAAAAGCTATGGCCTCACAGTTGGTCCCTAAAAGCACTTCTATAAAAATTTCTTCCCAGGGCTGGAAATCAAATGGAGGGACTTTTGGCTTAAAAAAAAAGGGAAATTTCAACTTTCTAGAACATCTCCAGGGAAATTATTGTGGTGCACAAAAGAGTTAAGTGGGGATTGTAGAAGGGGCCTTGATAGTGCAGATTGTGGCTCCGAACAGTAAATTTTCTTTTCAAAGTTGATTTTCTTGTAATGAATCAAGCCCATGAGGCTGTAGCATGTAAGCTTTGAATCTGTAATTTCATTTTCTAAAAATAATTGAAAGTGAGTCATTTTTTTGTCTCGCGTTTTCTGTGTTGATATCTTTTGTTGTGATTGTTGTGGGTTTGGGGCGATGTGGCCCTCATCAAATGTAGTTATGGGTTCACACACCTCTAACTCGACTTGGAAACAACCTTTCACCTAAGGTTTAACATATGGTTGACTTGTTTGACTATTTTTCTATCTTTAATAAATGTTTGAAACAAAAAAAATGTATAACTTACTATGGTCGGTAAACAACTAGGGTCATGAAAATATTTTATTGAAAATGATACACCATATTGCATACTTGCAATATCTCGGACCTTGGCTACTACCACTTGTTCGTTAGTTTTGCATTCTTTCATAAGAGTTAAATATTCTCTTATATTCATGCACAATACTTTTTATATTTCATATACAAGTTATAGTGTTTTCAAACATTGACATTGACCCAAGACACCTTGTCTTTCTCATGAGTTCTTGTCAACTCGACATATAGGTAAAATAAAAGTATTATTCACCAATAATAAAATAACTTCTTTAAATAAATTTTATTTTTCTATGTTTTCTTCTTAGTTCTTTGTACAAGAACACATTTAATAATACTAATAAAATTAGTAGAAAAATAGAAATAAATGACTAAAAACACTACTAAATTGCATATAAATGACTAAACTTGGTCATGTGACCAATAGTAGTTTATTTCTGGTCATTTATAATGTCACCAAATTTATGACAACCATTTGTAGTCATTTATTTGGTCATTATGATTGATTAGTTTGGTAGTATATTTAGTCATTAATTTAGTCATTGATTTAGTCATTGATTTAGTCATATATTTAGTCATATTTATTCACTGAGCTTGGTCACGTGACCATTAGTAGTTTATTTTCGGTCATTTATAATGCGATCAAATTTATGGCTAAACCACTTTTAGTCATTTATTGGTTATTTTGATTGATCAATTTGGTAGTATTTTTTTAGTCATTGATTTAGTCATATATTTAGTCATATTTATTCACTGATTTATGTTAATTGGTAGTATATTTATTCACTATTTTTTGTCAACTCGTAGTATATTTAGGCATATGTTTAGTCATATTTACTCATTTATTTTTGTCAATTGGTAGTTTATTTACTTATTTTTTTTCACTGGTTTCTACCTAAAAGTGATGTAAATGAGACAATGTTTTTGAGGTTTAAACATAAAACACAAAAAAACATAATCAATCATTCATTTGCACATAATGAAATAGCTATTAAGAATGAAAAATACTGAAATTTTATTGAGAAAAGGTGTTCTTATAGAAAATACAATACTTAAATATTTCTTTTCTTTGAAAAATGTGTTTCAAAGTGTGTTTCTTAGTGTTGTGATTGAGAAAAATGAGTTACAATGCTTTATTTTTTGTTTATACAACTCCAAAACATGAAAGAACTACTTGAAAAATGAAGCATCTGGAAGATTTGTTACAAATCCAAATCGATCACAAACATTTATCAATGAACAAACATCTAGAATTCTTGCTTCCATAAGAAAGTTCTTTGTCTTTTCAACATCATAGAAGTTTGACTCTCTGGTTACACGTTCCACCTCCTTGATTTGTCCAGTTTTGGCTACTACTTCAATGTATTTGAAGTGAATGTCGGGATCCTCACTACTAATGAAATTTAAAATACAATTTACCATATAAGTAAAAGGTTCCCAAGCTACTACAAAATTACCTCAAATAGGCCAATGAATATCAGTGACAAAATAATACAAGTGACAATCCAAAGTCGAATCACCTAGAGCTCAAATATGCACCCAAGAAGAAATATAGCCCTTCATAAGACTTGAACTGTTCAAGCAACTTGATGCATGAATCAAAACCCAATTATTCAGAATATTCCTTGGCAGCCTATGTGACATGAAAGAAGTTAACACATAAAATAAGAGAGCAATTGTCAATTTCATCTAGAGCCAACATTATTAATTTGAAATAAATAAAAGGTGCACAATTTTTACCTAGAAAATTATTTGGAGATTTCCCCTCAAATTGAAAAGAAGGAGATCTTTCATGCACTTGAATGCCCAGTACTCTTTAGAAAGGGTCCCAAAGAACTCAACAAGGGCCTAATAAATATTGTAATCAGTAAGGGAATTGGTAGTTTCTATTCAATTTCAAGAGCACATCATGTTTCACAAACCTATGGCTCAATAGCATGGGTGTTGACATTTTTAATATCAGGCAACTCTGTATAGTGTTGTACCCAAATTTTACAATATTAGTGATGAAGAAAATATTTCCTAAGAAATCATTTGACATAAGGAAATATGTAGCAAATTTAAATATTTCTACAACAATTAACATAGACAATGCTTCATGCTCGACATCAAATCTAAGTTAAAGCCTAAATGCATCCCAATGAATCACCTACTTGAAGCGCACACATATATAAACCATCTTTCTCACACAATTGTGCAATACAAGGACAATCATAGTGACTAAAAATTCCATTTGCTTCAAAACATCCAATTAAAAGGTTGTTAATTCACAGATCATGTTATGTTGCATATAGATTTACATATGAAACAAAAAGATAGTAAGTTATATTGACAAATGATTATACTTCAACATAAGAAGTTTTACCTATGTTTATTTTGGCTACGAAATATCTAGACAATATTTTAAATTAGACTGACCAACAAAACAGCCTTTGATAGTCTGTACCAAATTATATGATATGAATAATTTATTAAATACTATAAATTGTATAATGCAGAAATAAACATATTATTAAACTTGAATTAAAACATAAAAGAAAATAAAAATATTACATATACGAACAAGCTGCATCATGCTAGAAGTTAAAAGATTGATTCAACATCATGATAAAAAAAAGTAATTTGTAATAAAAAAAAATATAATGCAATTTTGATAAACTGTAAGATGTTCATATATATATATATATAATAAAAAATATCAAAGTCTAAGAATTTCCAACTCTTGCAAATACACCATGATAAAGATCCATGAACAACACATTCAAACTACTGCATAAAGTAGTGGGTCAAGCTATCTAACAACTAGTACATGATAAACATCAACTATGTCATTTTTTGCAAATATTTTAGTGGCCACCGTGTGAAGGTTCCTTCTTTCTCTTTCAGACGGACAACTCCATCTATTTTGTCTTCATAAGAAATGGGTATGTTACTTGTGGCCTTTAAAATATTTACATTTACATCTCTTGTTCTTTTCAATTCAATTCCATGTACAATAGATAGTGAGTGAATCTGCCCAATGGTCATAGAAGCACCATCAAATGGATCCAACACCGCAAATTTATCCCCTTCTTGGAGTTTATCAATACATTTCTACAAAAACAAAAAAAATACACATTTTATATAATGAGATATAAAACATTTGATAACACACAGATAAACATTCAATAAATATTTATAAGAAACTAGAAAATGACAATAGGAAACATGAAACCATGCACCTGACATATTAAACAAAAATTAACTTCCTACTATTTAATATAGAATGGATGTTAGATACAGGTTTCCATATGTAAGTTATATGTTCTCCCTTATTTCCATAATCTATGAATACGAACTAATTACACTTCAATACTATTCTATCTAGCTTCTATCACATAGGTAATGATTACCCTTATTTATATAATAAAACAACCATTACTTATTTGAATAGTACTTACTTACATTTGGTTTCATAGTACTCACCCCGAGTTCAACACCACTACTACTATGAATATTATGCACATTCTCATCGAGTTCAGCATAATCATTATCAACCTTGACATGAAGTTGTGCAACTTTGCAGAGAGCTCTATCGATGTGGCCTTTTTCTTTTCATTTTGTTTCCTTATAATTGCTTTGTATGTGGTTTAATCATCATGCAAAAAATAATATAAGTCAAGTAAAGAATGCAAAAGCTATAATTTTTTTCCAAAAGAACATTTCAAACATGAAGAATGACAAAACATTGGGGCATATTAACTTACAACTTAAAAAATGCAAAAGCTATAATTTTTTTCCAAAAGAACATTTCAAACATGAAGAATGACAAAACATTGGGGCATATTAACTTACAACTTAAAAAATTCAAAAGCTATAATTTTTTGTCCAAAAGAACATTTTAAGCATGAAGAATGACAAAATATGGGACAGATAACTAACAACAACTATTGTATTACCTCAACTTCAAAAAAACTATGACTGTGTTGCACATTCTTGTCCAATTCATCATGATCACTATCAATATCGGCAGCTCTATTGACATCAAGGAGTTTTCATTTTCATGCTGCTTTGATAAAGTTGTTTTTCACGTGGTTTAACCATCATGCAAAAAAATATACAAAGCATTCAATATTCAAGTAAAGAATGCAAGTTATAAATTTATCCAAAAGAACATTTTTTGGATCACTCCAACAATAAAGAAGATGGGTTGGATTATCCTACGCTCAGATTTCAATATACATATTAAGAGGCATTTGTATACAAAATTTCCAAACAAGAAGAAATGAGATCAATAGAGCGTCTTACCTCATTTGAATCCATGGAATTATTCCCATTCCATGTAGAAACTATAGGCTTAACAAAGGCAACCAACTGTGAAACTTTCTCATTGAGACTGTATATGCAACTCATTACATGTTGGTACCCTTTATTTGAGTTAACATGATCTGGAAAGGCTCTTATTGGGCGTCTAACATATGGTTGTGAAATATCTGTTGATGAACTAGATTTCCACTTCATTGTACTCTTAGATTTACTACGATCTAGTGATGCCATATAATTGACAATATCTTCAGCACCTATTTCTCTATTACTATTTTCCACCTAAAATGCAATATCAATTTCAACATATACTTAGTTCAATAAAAAATAAAAATAAATAACACAATGTAAATTGAACCAAAAAGCCATACACTTACTCCAATGTTGTCCATTTTATCCTACAACCCACCTCGGCCAAATGTATATCCAGTCGTCACATTATCTCTTGCTCTCTTGCCTCTATTACTCTTTGTCAAATATTCTTTGGAACACATACTTTCTTTCAATGCCTCCCACTGTTTGGGAGATAGATTGGAGTCTAACCTCTCTTTTCCCTTCATGATTGTTTTTCTACAATTGTATCTAAAATTGTTCATCAAAAGTCTCATCTTTTTCTTGTAATATTTTCTAGAGATTTGTCCACCAGTAGTCTCAAACTCATTTTCCATTTTTTGTAAAAAAAATTTCCACACTTCGTGGATCTTTCTCTGCAAAATTTGATTTACAAAAGTCCAAATAGGCCCTACATCTTACACCCAACTTGGAGGCCCACCTTGCAGCATTTGGCCCAATGGGTTCACCATCTCTTGAAACCTCAACCAAGAATGGCTTCTTCCCTTCTAATATTCTTTCTTTTTCATTCCTCTCTATAGATTTGTATAAATCTTAACTCAATCTTTGTCTTTTAACAAAAGAAGACACATCTTCTGTTGAACCACTACCAATATTTCTAGTTGATCCACTAATTCCATCAAAAGTTGTAGATGCAATAGGTGCACTCTGAGGCACATCAGATGCAAGCAAACTCTCTTCATGACTTTCATTAATCGGGAACTTCATTCCTCTTGCCACATCAGTGTAGCATGATTAGGTAGATTATACTTATCTTCCTCAGGATATTTCACTTCAAACACATCCTTTAGGGTAAGTGCATAAAGTTGAGTCCATGAAATGTGGAAGTTTTTTGCCTTAACCAAAAAATTGAAATCGGCATTGAGGAAACGGGATCCCAATTTAAATAAACGGGATCCTGATTTTTAAAAATCGGGATCCCGTTACGGTTCAGGATCCCGAGCCTGAGATGAAACGGGATCCCACTTTCTAAAAATCGGGATCCCGTTTCCCATAGGATTCCGAACGAATGGAAACAGAACGGGATCCCGATTTATAAGAAACGGGATCCCGATTTATAAGAAACGAGATCCCGATTTATGAAACGGGATCCCGTTCCATTTACAACGGTCAGAATGCTGTTGGATGGGAACGAGATCCTAATTACAGTATGGGATCCCGTTTTATAATCGGGATCCCGTTTTTTTAAATTTGAATTTTATTTTGCATCATGGGCGGGTTTTTGCCAAGGTTTTTGGTTCGGGAAAAGCATTGGAAGTCCGAACCTAGGCCTTCAACCTGGTTTGACCTGCAAGTTCAAGGCCCTAACAATGTCAAAGAAAAATACCGACTTTGGACATATGGTCGAAGCAACCTTTTCAAGTAAAAATTTTCTCAATTTAAATTAAAAACCCATTTTAGATGAAAAACAACAATGCAAATTTAAATATGTAATTTTTTTGCAATTGAATTATTTTTTCTATTTTTCAATTAATTTCTAATAAAATTGGTCCATAAACTTTAAATATCAGAGTTTTGTACTATTTTAATAACTTTTGATCAACATAACATTTTGACAAACGGATTGCACAAGAGAAAACTTTCACAATTCTTTTCAATTTGAAAAAAATAATCAGAAAATGATAAGTTTAGGTCATCTTATGCATGTCGTACATGACGATTTTTCAAAATGACAAATCTTCCTAATAAAAAATTAACAAAAAAAAAATATTCAATAAAAAATTACAAAAAAATATCAAGAGCAAGCTTCAGTGAGTCATAAAACTTTTCCCAAAAGGATTTAGAAAAATATGATAATTTAAGTCAAAATATGGATGTCGTACATGTGCATGGTATGGTAAAAAAAAATGACTTTTAACAGTGGTTTTTAGAAATGCCTATTAAAACTCTATTTGTACAATCTGGGTATTGAAATAAATTACATATTTGGAAACTAGACTCAAGCACTACATTTTATGATTAGTGACTTTTTTAAAGATTTCATCTCTAAGTGCTTCAAATTTTAAGGTCAAATGTGTCAAATGCTGAAAATCAGGATAAAACACTTCCACTTTTTGGCCAAAAAGTGGACTCAACTTCTTGCACACATCCTTTAATCTTGAATAAATCATCTTCAAACTTACTATTCCATTGCTCTCATGTATTTCAATAACATCTCTTAGACTAAATATGCTAAGAGATCATCATGACATTACACATCACCATGTGCTATATCAGGCTACACATCACCATGTGCTATATCAGGTTGCACATCACTATGTGTAATATCAGGGTACACATCATCACAACTATTATTTTCACCAACTGCATTTGTTGAATCACAAATGTGTTGGCTTCTACAAGTTGACAACATTGTATCTTTTCTTTCCTTTTTTTCTCCACATTTTCTTAACTATAAAACAAAACAAAAAAAATCATATTATGTCTTATATACATAAATCTCTTGCCTATAAAATTTCATTAAACACTATTAAACAAATAATATACTACTTAGTGGATTTACAATTTGCATGTTTATCAAACCAATACGTGATAAATATTCATTATTCTTGGCCACATTTTCTCTACGAAAGCACTCATAATCTATCATTGAAATTTCAGCATTATGATCACTATCATCTAATTTGCGACTTAAAGTCTTTTTCTTCATTTTCTGAAGTCCAAATAAACAATAATGTGTAAATCAACAACTTGAATCAATAGAACAATAGTGGAAAATGAGTTTGTATCTTAGATTTTGTACATCAAATGGGATTTTTCTTTTAGAAACCAGTCAAATTAATCACACAGAAACAACAAATGTGCCCTAAAAAACCAAACATATACTTGATACACTTGATCTGAATAACATAAAAATCAAATTGGAGACAGCCACACAATCGCATTCAATAATATCAACAAACAACTAAAACCAAAATTTTATCCACCAAATTATAACTTCTTCTCCATTGATTTGCTTCAAAATGATTTTACAATATGTATCATAAGTCTTTTCTCTTCAAAAATTTATCCTAGTAATAATTATTTTTTGATTCGGTCTTGGTTTCCCTTTTATAGATAGATAAGGAGAGTGACAAGCTTCAGACCATTTCATTTCAAAAAATATCTTTTTAGTTACCTAAATCAAAAGGTCTTAATTATCATTATTTACATGTGGTTACATAAAAATAATGAAAGATAAGAAATGAAAAGAAATCATCAAATGTTAAAGTCTAGAGCACTCACAAGACACCAAATTGTGTTAGTCATCATAAGGTACACGTGATCATTCTAGTCTTGAAAGGTCCTCTCTCCATGATAGTATCTTCAATGTTGGGTACTTCACAATTTCTAGCACCAGGCCTATTCTTCTAGGGGAGCTAGATATGTCTTCTCCCATTTGAACACCGTATAGTCATCAAGCCATTTATATTTTTGGATCTCTAGTATGTTGGCAAGGTCTCCATCTACTATCTAACAATACTCTAGTCTTTGCAATGAACTTTGAGTATCTAGAATCCAGTGCAATCATCCCATCCAACATCAAATTAAAACTATGGACATTTATATCATGATCTTTTTGTAAACGAGCAATGCAATTTGGCACTACTTGTTTGAACTCACTTTTCCAACTAGTGAAATCGTTTAACTAATCATCTTCTCCAAGAATCCTAGGAAAAAACCACTATTTGATTGTATGGAAAAATTATATTCTTGTAGTGATCTTCTAGATCTCCCCTGACACATATTGGGACTCATCAATCACCATTTTCACCATCCTCTTTGTGGGCTTTAAAGTTGTAGGTGTGTCCACACTTTTTTTTAATACCTTGTACAATGTGCTCAGTGTATGATGGATAGGTTGTCATTTCTTAAACACAGGTTCCAAAATGAGAGGATGGGATTTCATTTATTCTACTGCATGGGACAGGGAAGTATAACATTCATACACATTTTTTTCCTTGTCTATCACCATCTTGATTATGTGCTCCAAGACTTTTTCTAATGCACCATAGATTTGTTTCCTTACTTTGGTCTCCTCATTGCACTTCTTTAAGCTTTCTATTTCTTTCTCCAAGGCCTCTATTTGATTTTTAGACACATAAAAATGTCCTCATAATCATTTTTATCCATTGTATATTTCATTTTGATCATCTGCATAATCATATCTCCATATTCACAGAACCATTAAAGTATTATAAGAATTTATTGATAACCATAATCATTTATTCATTTATCCATTATTTATCAATTTTCATATTTCATTATCTCATTTCATAAATATTTATTGTTTCATTAATCATCAACATATTCATAAATCATTTAACCATTTCATAAATCATTAATTCATCCATTTGCATAAATCATTTCACTTTGACCATTTGCATTAATCATTAAAATGCATTCATATATTTCATTAAATAATTTAAAATTCATAAATCAACTTCCATGAAATTAGCTCAAAATTGCACATTAAACTCATAAATCATTTTCATGGAATTAGCTCAAAATTGCACATTTTGAGCTTCCAAACATGAATCATGGCATAAATCACTCCACTCATTTCTCATTTCTCATTTTCACATTATGAATTCATCTATAAAAACCTCCTCTTTCTCACTTTTTGGGATACATATTTTTTTATTTCACAAATAATTCTCAAAATCCAATTCTACATCATCTCTTGTGCTTTTGCTGCAAAAATATGAGAGCAAAGACAAGATATTGTAGAGAGGATGACAATGAAGTTGATTTTCTCTTTGAAGGAATTTTCTTTAGTTTCTTTTGCATATATTAGTTTGAATTTTGCATATTTTTTCATTTGGAGAGGCTTTATTGATGTAATGTTGGAAATACTTTAAATCTAATTTTTTCAATTTTCAGCATCTACAAAATGGTGAACCCAACGTGTAGGCCCAATGGTTTTCTAGTTGTAGTGTGTTGTAGATTTAAATAATCCATTGGCTCTTAATTTAAAATTGGATTTGATTCAGTAGTATTGGATTGTGTGAGAACTATGGAAGAAGTTTGCTATTATCTCATATGAAATACTTTCATAGATTTTTACTTGGGCGCACAGAAAACATTTGATAAGTAATCTCAAATGTAATTTTTTGTAATAAATGAAGAATAATGATGAATAACAATTTGATGTAATAGCCTCTGAATGCATATGAGGGAATGAAGAATAATGTTGAATGTTTTTTTAATTTTGAGGAAATATGATCCGGTGGACATTTTTCAGTGG
>VDFB02016434.1:0-30522 GCA_007258455.2 Sequoia sempervirens | reverse complement strand
CATGCTTTATGGAACACACATATTTCATTTAGCTTGCTACATTATGTCGATGCATGGTGTAGAATTGGTCGATGCCTACTGTATGAATACCTTTGACTTGGTAAAACTTAAATCGCCTTGTCTTCGAAATCAAACCAACATCTATTAAAGATGTATGAACTAGCCAATGACTTTGTCAAAGTGAATAAATGTATGATTCAACTCACACCCAGGCTAAGTCGATGGAAGAAGGGTGTCACAAATTGGTTATTGACTATTTCTAATTGAGTAGAAACCATGCCAACTATGAGAATAGAGAAGAGATTTTAGTGCCAACTTTGATTCCTTGGGCCTGTAGATGTCCATTGTGGGAGATAATTCAAATTACCCATGTGTAGATTTGAATAAGTCTCTATTTTTTGTCGATCAAGCAAGGTAAGTCTGTAGATGTTTTGCTGAGTATGAGCTTACATATTCACCACCTTTTTGCTAGGATTTAAGTGTTGTTGTTCATGCTTACTGCTGTCAAGACTCATGCCTAAACTATAGGCTGAGTAGTTTCCCAATAGCTATATAAATAGTGGTGCTTGACCATTGTTGAGGACGCATTCTTGCTAGTATTTTACTCTGCATTATTTTCAGCCTTTACTCTATTTTATTTGAGAGAGAGATAATTTAGTAATATTAGAAGTGAGTGGATTTGAGTGAAGTAATCTATCAACTTGAGTGTTAGAGGTTCAATGTGAAGCTATTATCAAGCATGTTTCTGTTTGGAGAGGCTGCATTGTTGTCATTAAATTGGATAGGCGATAACAGGCATGAGAGTATTCTTCTTGTTATTTTATTTATGATTGAATTTTTCTCCATGTGTATGCTTGAAATATCTCTTACAAACATTTTCATTTAGGGAATCTATAAGGTCTTTGAAAAGGAATAGAAGCTTTTATGTTGTTTTTATGATGTACTTGTATGTACTCCATAATAGGAGGTTGGAGTTTATCATAGGTATTATATACTAGATATGATTAAACTAGAGTGGCATATGAGTTGCTCATAGCTAGGTTATTGATTTAACTAGAGTAGCTTGAGTTTAATCCTAGGATTGATTATCTAGTATGGGAGGTAACTTGTGTACTTACTTGTTAAGTATGTTTATTCCAAGTTTGTAAAGTGGTGATATGTTATCTCTGGGGTGATAGATTATCCATTGAAGGAAATACTTATGCATAGTTTAAGATGACCTTAATTAAAATCGGCCTTGAGTAGTGTATGTGATAGATGACCTTCATTCTGATTACCATTTGAGAACACTTTGGCCAAAGTGGTGTGACTTCCTCTAGCTCCACTGTCAGTTCATTGTGATCCAGTATTGCATGCTAGTTCTATATTGTGGGCTTACAATTTCTAGTTATGTAGGACACAACACTATGCTCAGTTGGTTTTTTTAATTTGGTTACTCTACCAATCTCTTCGTCAAAGGGAAGGGCCATCTATTGAATGATAGATGTGTAGGGAACCGCATTAAGACTTCGTGGTTGGTAGAAAAGGGCTTAAGTGATGCTTATCCTCCACAACAAACGATAGAAGAACCAAGATTTGAAAGGAAGGATCCTGAACCGTCTTATAACTATTTGTTCCAAAGATCATTGAGCTATGTATGTAAATGTATGCATTCTTGTATGATTTTAACTTCTGAAATTATTGTAATAAAATGGAATCCTTATTATGTTATGTTATGCATATTTGTTCATATAGTCTCAATAAAGAAAATATTTTTTTTTTACTGTAATGGCTTGATACATAGTTTATTTACTCGCAAGGTGAAAACTTAGGAATTTTTACTTCAATTAAGGGTTAGTATGACACACTTATTTTGTGTGGTTTTCTAGATTTATGAACAATTGAAAACCAAGGCCTCTACCCCTCATTTGGATATTGATTGTTGGTGTGGACATGGTATATTACATAATTATTAGATCTTATTCACAATTAATTACTTAAGAATATTCACTAGTAGAATTTGACAAATAAATGGCTAGGTGACTAAAATATTTAGTCACAACAACTAAAAATGACTAAATTCTACCCATTTTTTACAACTCGGCTATAAATGAGTAAATAAATGACTAATTTGGTCATTGAATAAAAAATATTTAGTCACACAAATAAAAATGACTAAATAGTTAGTCATTTATATAGTCACAATCCATTTGAATAAATCAATTAAAGAATCAAGAATATAGCCCACAAAAATACTCTAAAACTTTAATAAACATACCCTAAAACTTTCATCAAAATCTTATTTTCAGGTGTAGCCCACCAAAATGGAGTTTACATTTTAATAAACATACTCTAAAACCTTCGTCGAAACATTATTTTTAGGCCTAGCCAACCAAAATGGAGAAGTGTTTCAGTAAATAATGATAGAGAACAGTAAGGAGATGTGCGTGATAGGAGGCATAGGATTCATTGATGCTTATCTCATTCCTGCTCTGCTCAACAAAGGTTACATTGTTCCCGCTAGTATTTGTAATCCAGGTATTTAATTGACATATATTTTTATAATCTCATATTCCTTCATATGCTTTTGAAGTATCAATGTATCCTATATAGGTTTTAGAATGATTTCTTTTAATTTACAAAAATAAATAAATGATATATTTTCCTATAATTAGATAATGTGGAGATCTCCTAAATATGCCCCAGCACACTGTCCTCTTTGGCACTGTATTCATTACTCCAATTTCTAGGGTTTTGCATGTGACATCTTTAATATCTTCGTGACCATGGATTTTAAATAGATTTCATTATTTTCTTTAATCCTTATCATGGTAACCCTTGAGTTCCATAATCCACCTTCGATCTCTTCTAAGAACGTTGTCTTCAACTAGACTGCATAGTATTCATATAAAGCAAATCCTTCATACCTGTCATTGTTCCAAACCACCACTCACTGCCTTGCTCAAAATGCTACCTCTATAAGCACAATGGCATGTTTTAAAATCATGGTTGCCAGTGATTGACCATTAAGGTCACTACTTTCATCAAGATACAATGAGATTTTTGTTTTCAAACTCAAGACATTATGCAAGATAACATTGTGAATTGTTTGATGTGTACGATTTGATTTTCTTGCACATTTACTTCTTTGTTAACTTCCTTTAAGACTAGATATTGCACCCTCAACTGCAATCTTAAATTTCTCACTCACTATCACTTGAATATTGATTTCATGAGCATCCTTCTATAAAATCAAACTATGCCCTATAGACTGCCTACTTACTTACTACAGGGGAATCATTGTTTCATGGTATTGTGGGTCTTAAGATCCTTCAACCTTATTGTCACTACTTCACAATCCACAAGGTGTTATTCACTATTCTCCCATATTTGATGAGTCTCAAAACATTGCTCAAACATGCAATCCACTACCTCCATTATACAATGGCTAAGAAGAAACATTGAACCTATGATTACCATTGTTACTTCATTTGGAAAGTCATTCCCTGATTGCATTTTCCTTGTAGATAACACTACCAAAAGCATTTGAAAACCCCTTAAGGTCAACAAGGGGGTAAGGAAACTCACTATTAAAATATTTACTTTACTATGCAAGGTTTGAGCTTTATTATCTTGTCACTACTCAACCTTTTTTTGACTGTCACATCTCAAGTGACTGTCATTCTTCTTACCATAGATTGCATTTACAAATGCCACTAAGTTACATAGTGTGCTTGTTGTTGGCTACAATCTTAGATTGCAAGATTTTGTTATTGGCTACAATGTCTCAATCTTTCTGGTATTGCAACCTCACTATTCTGCTAGAGTTATTGCTTATGTTTCTACGGAGGCATAGGGTTTTTACCCTAGTCATGCTCTTACCAATTCTTCTATTGGTATTAAAAAACAACCTTTAATCTTGGGTCAAAAAATTAGCTATCTTGGCAGGGTTGTGGTATGATCTTGGATTATATCCTAGAGTGTGTGGAAGCTTGTGTTTGATCATTAAGGTATGTAAACCTGATCATGGAAATGTATCCTATATAGCATGGTTCATGCTTTAATACTTTCCATAATGGTTATTAGCAAATCACATTATTATAGTTTGTGGTAACCCAAAATTACATTCAAGTATGTAACAAACTTGGTTTGTAGTTTAATTTGTACACTTTTAAGCAACATTCATAAGGTTTAGAAAATCTTGATCACTCTCTATAATAGTCGATTAAACATGGGTTGTTCTTGAATGCACTACATAATTGATATAACACAACCACTCTACATATCAACCAAAGTTATAGGCTCTTTATTGCAGTAAGAGGTAATTTCTCTTGGATCATGCTATCATTACATCGTAACCTATTAAACTTGAGACAACCTGAATGCACCCAATGATGATTGACACCTAATTGTGATGACAATTATTTTTACATAAATTGTGCTCATATGAGTGCCTCCATTTCTATCACAACATAACCACATTAAACTTGGGTCACACATGAATGCATCATGTATTTGTTATAGCACAACTATGCCACATGAACAATAGAGTTATGGATCACATAATTATAGTCACAAGAATTTGTTCCTCAGTTGTACTCTTATGGTGATTACATTACTGTTACAACATAACCCTTTAGACTTATATTGCTCAAATCCTTACATTTCTTATTTTCTCTTTGGATGGATTACTTCATGAATTTTTTGTGATTTATACAACTTTTGTTTTGATAGTAAATGCCATTGGATTCTTTCTGAAGCTAAAATGATTTATTAATTATGGTTTTATGATAATTTTGAGCTTTATTTAGAAGGGGTTAGTATGTGAAATTTTTATGTGCAGGAAGAATAGATTGTGATGCAACATTCGGGTATGGACAGTTCAAGCAAAATTGGATTGCTATCGGTGTCATAACCAAGTTGGAGAGTACCTTGAGCCAGTGTGAAACACTTGTGGGTGTTTTTGGTTGGAAGCATAACTTAACTGTAGGAATTTTTGAATATCCGATAGAGGAAGTTCCTTTATTCTAAAGATAAAATCATAAATCTGCTAGTCCAATTGGAGATCCAACCTAAGATCTTTAATATCCAATAGAGAAAGTTTGTACATTGTAAAGATAAAATCATAAATCTATTGGATCAATTTCAGATCCGATTTGAGGTAGTGAAGCTTCGACAGAGGAAGTTCCTACATTTTAAAGATAAAATCATAAATTTTATTGGTACAATTTGAGATCCAATTTGAGGTCGTGAAGCTTTGACAGAGAAAGTTCCTATATTCTAAAGATAAAATCATAAATCTGCTTGGTCCAATTTGAGGTCCAATTGTAAGGATTTTTTTTTTAATTATACTGTCTAACATTTGGTTTGATACAAATTGTTACTTTAGAATTATGGTATTTCTTTTCTTCTAATGTTTTCAACCATCATTTCATGGAAGTGCTCCAAAGATGGTTCCTTTAGATGGACACTACACTTATCCGCTATAAGTTCCATCTAGAAACACCAGAAGCTTAGGTACTTCCATACTCAGGTACAACAGAGTTTGAGGTGAATTGCACTTAGTATTTTATGTTGAAATGGATATGTTCTAGCATAATAGATAGGCTAAATAGTTGTTCATATACTATAGTTTCAAATTCTAAACTGTTATACCATATTCTAGGAGCAAATCATAGGGGGAGTCTATATACATAAGACACCATTGTTTGAAATTCAAAATTGTTGGCTCTTTCACAATTATTTTCTTCATTTGTTTGATCTAAGACAACCTATTGTATAGAAGATGCTCTCAAAATCCTGATGAAAGAGCATCCTTTATTCTAGGATGATAGTGATTCATAGTCTTTCCCATCATAACATGAACAAAAGCATCATTCATTAACCTTAACTTTACAAGAGTTTCATCAAATTCTACTTTTCCACTCTCTTTTCCATTCTGAATTTTATTCTCGATTTCATCCATGAAGAACTTCCTTAGCATGTAGATCATTGAAGCCATAACACCCGGTCAGGGGATGGATTAAATTTTTACCAAACAACAATTGATAAAATCGGCCTTCCGGTTTTTGCGATCTGGTAAAGTGACTGTCAGTGCGCGGCAAATTAAAACTTTAAAACTTTGTTGATGGGTTGCTACTGTTGGGTTGTTTTTGGCTTAATGTTGTTGGCATCTTTTATTTCAATTGTTTTTCACGATGCTTGGGGTTCGCGGGACCCTTCAAAACTATTTTTTTTTTTTTTATCTCCTAATAAAAACTTGAATCTATCCTTGACACTTGGTAAAGTTATGGCTAACAGTAGGATCTACAGGCCGAGGAAGTTCTTCATGGATGAAATTGGGAATAAAATTTAGAATAGAAAAGAGAGTGGAAAATTAGAATTTGATGAAACTCTTGAAAAGTTTGGGTTAATGATTGATTCTTTTGTTCATTGTTATGATGGGAAATATTCTGAACTGTCATACCAAAATAAAGGATTTTACTATGATTTTGAGAGCATCTTCTATATACTAGGTTGTCTTATATCAAATAAATGAAGCAAACAATTGTGAAAGAGCCAACAATTTTAAATTTGAAACAATGGTGTCTTATGTATAGAATCCCCCTATGATTTTCTCCTAGAATAAGGTATAGCAATTTAGAATTTGAAACTATGGTATATGAACAACTATTCAGCCTATCTATTATGCTACAAAAATTAACTATAGGTTAGAACATATCCATATCAGCATAAAATAGCAAGTGCAATTCACTTCAAACTCTATTGTGGTAATTGATTTGTAAGGAAGTTTGCACTCAATGAACATTCTCTATGCACATTAGTATGTCAGTTATTATCTTGATCTCCTTTGTGATCAAAAGAATAGTGAAGTTCATTGCATAACTCATGACCATTTTACAGTGCTATGATCTAGTGCTCTTGTACTTCTTACTCACTGTGTTTTGTGATCAAAAGAATAGTTAAGTTCATTACATAACTCATGACCATTTTGCAATGCTATGATCCAGTGCTCTTTTACTTCTTACTCATTGTGTTCTCAATCACCATGTGCAAATGACTTAGAGGACATATATTTCTCACCATTTGATAGTAACTTTCATTTTTTTTAGACTGTTTTTTATGATTCAATCAATGTTTGATACTGTTCTTCCTTTCTTAGTCCTATAGGATAGAGGACAATTCACATTTTGCAACTCTCTAACAAAGGTAAATAGGTACGGTAAAGATATTTAAAATTTTATAAGTGGATTTTTTTTAATTGTTAAAGCCTATTTATCAGTTTTATAACTTAAAATTATTTAAGCTATTTGAATTGCTAAACTTCATATTATAAATCTTTAAAGTACAATAGAATCGGGTACTTAAAATGATTACAGAGAATTTGAATGAAAATTAGTAAATTACTACTGATTTAGCTTTTCCTTTTATGTGTTTATAGGGTTATTTCTTCCAGCATTTGTTATTCCTATTTTGGATTCTATGGAAACAACAAAGGAAGTTCCACATCCAGGTCTAAATGAGGTGATGACCTATCCTTCTATGATGAAGTTTTCAGGATACACCCAAGAATAGATCTAAAAATATTAGATTTTTAAGCCTTCAGATCTTTGAGATCATTCTAGATTTGATATGATTTTTATACAGCTGGATAGATCTAAAAAATTGTTGCTTGAAAATGATGTACATGAAAATGTTACTTGTTCAGAATAATCTAAGAGTAGTATTTTTTACTTGCACAAATTTTTTGTCTACCTAGATAATCGTTAAAATTGTCATTTTGTTAATCATAATATTTCATTGTATATTTGTATTTTGTTAGATTGTATTGGATAGTTAATGGTTAAGTTTTAAAATAAAAATTAAAAATCAGCATAATATACTTTCCATGAACTTCTTTTCATCACTTGTAAATCTAAATTTTTGTTACTTTTTGTGATCATCAAAAATAGAGATGAATTTAGTCTCTGTGAAATATTTTCATGCAAGTTTCAGATCTCTACAAGGTGATGAAAAATGCCCTAGGGTTTGGTATGGTTTTGAGTATCCTTACTATTTTGATGGTAATGTTGTCACTAAGTTCTCTCCTTGCCCAAATATAGTCACCTGAGAAACTGCCATGATGCTCTTGACTATAAATTACTTTGTTCTCCCTACCTTCTCACTACAAGTCTAATTCTTCAACTTTACCAACTACCCTTCCATCTCAGTGTCTTTTCATAATCTTACATATATTCTCTTATGAATTTATTCTTATGACTTTGAATGCTACCACTAGGTCTATTATGACTATTAGGTCTTTAAGGGTATATGATTTTCTACTACGAACTCTTAGATTGTCATACTTTTAATGAAAATTCTCCAAGGATTTTTTCTCACTGAATTAACTCTCTGTATATTCTCCATTATGCATTGAAAATTCATGGTTTCTAGTTAACTATTTATTGGTGGAACCATTGCTATGTTTCTTGGGATTGCCATCCCTATAGGATAGTTTCCTTATAGATCTAAATGTAATTTAAAAGGTGCCCATAAATATTGAAAAGTTTCATAAGATTGTTGTGTCAAGGTAGCAGATGGTCATGAAAATTTTCATAAGACTGTTGTGACAAGTTTCATAATACTATCATACCACAAGAGCCAAGAAGGAATGGTGTGGTGTAGTGGTAACATCCTGCATTACCATGAAGGCTGAGCAATAAATGTGTGGTATAGCGGTAACTCAAAATACTTATCTCGCATCCCTATAAGAGCCAAGAAGGCACTGTGTGGTGTAGTGGTAACATCCCACATTATTGCAAAGGCCAAGCAATAATGATGTGGTGTAGCAGTAACATCCCACATCACCACAAGGATTGTGTCGAAATGGTGCGGTATCATGGTTAAACTATAAAAGGAAATATCACATTTTTTTGAGGCATTTTTTTGAAATAGTTTTATTGCCTTGTGTATATTGCTTCCACATTTTCATGTATGTCTAGCAGGGTCCTTGTAACTGCAACATATGAAAAAAAATACCTATTGTTTTGCTTTGATGGATATCCCTTCATTATTACTGGATATTTGATGTAGTGCACATTATTATAGTGTAAGCCTATTTTTTAGATTGTTTCATTTAGCATCACCAATATTCTCTATAAGAACATTGTCCTTGTTTAAAATGATGGAAATGGTTCACATCTCTTATAGCAATTTCTCTTGCAACAATCTTGGAGATGAATTTAGATGCAGTGTGAAAATTAGAACATACTCGAAGGTTCTTAACAACTCTAATAGTTGTACCAGGGGCCATATTTAACAAACCAAATGCAACTGCTAACTTTTCACTATGGTGGCAGATAAATGATTCTTTTTTCTTCTATTCCACAACATTGAGTAAAAGTCTTGAATCTAGAAATACCCTACTGCCTTCATTTTCCAAGCCAAATTCTCTAGTTTTGCATAGATCTCCCATGTTTGTGGATGTGATCTATCTCCTACACAAAAAGAATGTACCCATTTATGCCCTTCAATCCAACTACATGCAGTATCTTTTTAATTCCTCTATCTTTCATCAATCTCCTTACTATTTGAAGCTCACCACAACTACCTACTTCTACATAGATGTTTTAGAGAAGAACATAAGTTGCAACATTTTTAGGATCCAACTAAAAAAGTAGTTTTGCTGGAATACTCAACCTATATTCATATATGATCCACAAGAACCAAAGGTTTAACTGGCATCTCAGTAATAATGTTTAGGGTGTCCTCAAGATAGCCAACATGGGCACAAAGGTCATTCATGCACACCTAATGATCAACTATATATGTAATGCAATAAGGGTTATTGATGTGTGAAGTATGTGTAGCCCTCATCCACTAAACCTGCATGACTGCATGCATCTAGAACACAAGAAAAGCTTACAATGTCAATTTTTGAGAGTGCTTCATTAATTCAAAGATTTTGAGAGCTTCCTTGCAAAATCCATTTTGTGCACATTCTGCAATCATATCATTTCATTTTGCAATCATATCATTTCACTCCATGAGATGACATCTCTTTGAGGCATTCTATCAAATGATTCATTTTTTACTACATTTTTGTGTCAAATCTTTGGTAATTATGGTTAGTTTCATTACATTCAAATTCCAAATTATGGGAAATTATATATAGTAAATAGATTGATGATTATTTGGATACTAAAATTAGCTCTCTTAGAAATTAATTGAAATATCTAGAAGGATTATTTTAATTAAAGAGGATTTTGTGGTTATTTTTGTAACAATGATTAACAATGATTTTACAGTGTAGCTAGCTTGCTATTTTCATTCAAGATACAAGTCATCAAAGTCAAGAACATACCAAGAAGATGGTACTCTACTTCAAATCCTCAACCTCACTTAGTTTAGTTTTCTTACATGGGGATATTAAGGAAGTTGGTAAAAAAATGATATATATCATTTTTTGTTTGTGAAGGAGAATCCTGTGAGATTCAACATGACAATGATTCAATATCTAATTTATTTAGTAAAGATGATATCACAGTTGGGAAACTTGTTGTGAAACATCAGGTTAGTAATTTTTGGATGTTAAGGCTTCCTAGTTGGATATAAAATATCTTTTCTCATCAACTTAATTTGGAATTTATGTATAAATGGATTCTTCCATGGTATAGGTCTTTACTTAGACAACACATGAACTAGGGTTGACATTTTTGTTGTCTAATTAAGTCTGATGGCATTCTTGGGATAATTTCTAGGAAATTTCTATTGATAATGTTGTTCCAGTTTGGTTAGTGTTGATAGCCTTCATTCTATAATGTCAAATTCATTCTATAATCTAAGCATATCACCTTTCTTAAACTTTGAACAAGGTTCTGAAATCAAGGGTTCAATATGCAT
Organism: Sequoia sempervirens; assembly: GCA_007258455.2. Classification (NCBI taxonomy): domain Eukaryota; kingdom Viridiplantae; phylum Streptophyta; class Pinopsida; order Cupressales; family Cupressaceae; genus Sequoia; species Sequoia sempervirens. The sequence goes on along the minus strand of VDFB02016434.1, from coordinate 19,662 downwards.
ATTTCAGGCTTATGTTGAACACTTTGTTTAAGGCATTTGTTGACAAGGCTACAATTTTTAAATTGATTTATCTTTTTGTTGTGTTTGGACTTTCATTTGTAAACTTGCAATATACAATGCACTTTTATTCTTTATGAATTGAGACTAATATTAATTTTGTTGGTTGTATTGAGGCACAACTTCATTCATGGTGGAAAAGGCAACAACTTGTTGCTCATATCAGATGGCACGTTGCATATAAAGGAGGAAATATTCTAGCTGGGTTATTGTTGACTATGTTGAAGGAGAGAGCTTCATATATGGGACACAATCAACACTCTCTTTGGATTCTACACATTACAACTTGCTCTAGAGGAAGATTCCCCATGTTGTAGAAGTTTTAAGAGATGAAAGGGGCATGTGCTTGTTACCAATTTTTCACTACAGCTCAATTGGTGGAGCTGATTAAATACTGTTATATTTGAAAGTGAAATACAACTATTTCTGCATGTGCTTAAGTGTTGTTTTTCACTGCATTTATCATTCATCAAGTAACAGTTATGCAAGTGTTTTAAAAAAATTGAGTTTCAAAAGTATTACTCAAATGTTTCACAAATCAAATGGAGTACATAATTGAGTATACAAATGATTAAAGCATTTTTCTTTCATTTATTTCATGAAGATCATTCACATTACATGTGTTAATTTGATTGCAAGAATACAAATGACAATACAAATTTGCATTTCGATGCTTCTCTTTCAGAATGGAAACGAAAGAAGAAATTTAAATATCCACACAAGCCATGGTTTTAGCTAATTCCATTCATTGTAGAAAGTAAATTATATAGCTGAAGGTAAAAAGGAATAAGAAAGAAGATAGCAGAAGTCATATCCATCATTGATTGATTCTTCATCTTCGATTGAGATGCTTGTTGCTTGCTCTGTCCTACTTCTGCTCTTGAGTGTGTCTGTAAAAGATTGAGAGGGGTGTCAATTAAGAGCTCCGAATATGAGTTATACTACAAGCTCTACCAACAACAATATAATTCACTCTTCGAAACACATGGAATCAACTAAAAGAAGGAACAAAAATATGAACTGAAAAGAGAGAACATCATCATCATATATTGTTTTTGCTAACATCATTTGTTTCCCTGTGCAGGTATAGGAAAAGTCATGTAGCTGATTATCTTTTGAAGACCAAGCATGTGGGGAAAAAATTGGCTCCCACAAGGGTAGAGCTCGGCATGCTTCCCCTTAAAAATACAAGAACCCTAGCTCATACATGGCGGTAGTTGTAGAGCCATTTATTTTCCAAGTCTTCACTTTGAAATGATGCGAAATAATAGGGATCTCTTAGTTTTGTTCATTAGGGTTTCTCAAACCCTAATTCGACTTAGGGAATATATTACTTTAATTTTTGAAATCTCTATGCCAAATAAAATACCATGGTGGCCGATTATCATTTGCCCCTAAGCCTAAAACAATACATGGTGATCAATGCCTTAATGGCAAACTTTCAATATGTTTAGGTTTTCCTCTTTAAACCTAAAGGCATTTTCATATATATGCCTTGATTTCTTATATACCTTGGTCGTAGTTTTATTTGCATTCATACATATGCCTTAGGTTTTTTATTGATTTTGAGAAAATCAATTGAAATTGTAAATGAGACTTGACTTAGGCTTTATTTTTCAATTGATTTTAAAGAAATCAATTAGGATATTGATGGAGATTTCCTTGTATTTTTATGATTTTTAAAGAAAATCAATTATTGTAATTGGAGAAATAAGGTTGTGTTTTTTTTGCAAAAGATACCAAATCTTTAATTGCAAAAAATAATCAGATTGAGGAAAATATGAAATATGCAAGCTATGTAAAGCAAGAATAAAACAAGTTGTTTTAATTCTTTGCTATCTTTAGCAGATTTAGGAGAGATCTTTCTTTGGTCAAAATTGGACTTCTTGATGGAGAGATAAGGTGTTTTTTTGCTTTAAAAGCAGATTTGGCCTTTTTTGAGAAGCTTTTTAGTATGTACATGAAAAAAGTGTGTTTTTTCCACTTTTGTGCAAACTTCTTGGGCAGTTTTGATACCTTTACTGGAGCTTTTTCTTTGAGCTCAGATTAGGGTTTTGAGAGATATATCTTGGGAAAACTTAGTATTTTTCTAGTTCAGATTATTTTGTTTCTTCCTCTCATGTTGAAGCGGAGAGTTTTGTAAGAAAAAATTTGTACTCAGACTTTGGGTACTCCTTTAGTTTAAACAAGCAACATTCCTATTTCTCAAATTTTGTCTCCTTTGCAGTTTTAGTATGATGTTTACATTGTGATTCTATTTGCAGAATCCTTTTTATGTCCTATTATTGTAGATCTTGATGCAGAAAGTCCATATGATACAGGTTGCATGTTGTGTTTGAATCCAGGTCTTCATGAAAATCAATAATTTATTGAGTGTTCATGAGAGATTGTGAGGTTACTGTTGTTTTTCTGAGAGCTATTTGTGAGTAGATAATCAAAGTCATCATTAAAGTTCTAAAAAATCACTTTAAGTTAGAATTTTAATCCAGTTTATCCTTTTTCCTTTTACCTTGGAAAATCATTTAGAATAGGATTATCATTCAGAGAACCAACTCACTCTAGAGATTCTCTTTAGATCACCCACATCTAAAAAGAGTTTCCATGTTTCAATAGATATTATGATTTTTTGCAAATCTGATTGACAACAATGCTCACATTGAAGGGCTTCAAGCATGCATTTCCATCATTGCAGAACTTTATTTCTTGCAGTCATTTCTCTGCAATATTGTAACTCAAATTTTCAATCTTGTGACTGAAAATAACAATTGTAATAATATAGTTGTAAGTTGTAACTAGAACACCTTTCTTTTATTAATAAAGTTGACCAATTTTTCCTTCTCAATGGATGTCTTATTATGTGCAATTGATGATTGATGTGTATTTCTATTTTTTATGCTTAAATCCTCAAACATCAGTCAATTAAAATGACTAAATATACTACTAATTGACATCAATTAATAATTAAATTGACTAAATATAGGGTATGTGTAGGATCATCATGGAAAAAACAGGCCCTTAAGTGGCAAAAAATTTAGAAAAATCAGAGTTAGGCAACTTGATGTAAAAATTTGAATAAGTTATCTATATTATTTCAAAAATATGTAAGAATAGAATCTATAGAAAATTGAATGTAGTTTCTAAATTACTAGGTTTTTTTTTTTTAAAATCTATTTGGTGAAAATTTGAAATTTCAATGCAATAGTACTTAAATTTCAGGAAAAATAAGTAGGTGTCTATCGACCATCCTAACCACAATAAAATGATAATATTTTTTGTATAATAGTTTAGATATAAGTAGAGGACTCATGTCTCGATGTGATGCATATTTTTTTTGTAATTTTTTCCAAGTAAATAACTAATTATGAATTTTTATTACAAATTTTAAAAATTATAAAAACTTGTATGTCTAACCACCTTAACTTGGTCAAAACTTCATGAAATTCAATTTTTCTTTTTTTAATCCTATAGTATGTGAATCATAGAATGTGATGCATGTTTGGATTCAAAAAAATATGATACCGCTTTGAAAGTTATAGATATTTTTCAATCAACCTATCAATCGGGACTTTAGTCATAATTCGAATAGAAAATGAATAATAATTACTTATTAAATTCAAAGTAAAGCATAATTTATATTGGTGGAAATATGAGAATCTCCTTTAAAAACCTTTTTCGTTTCATCAATTTTGGGTAAAAAAAATGTCGTCAGCCACATACCCATCATATTGCCACTTTTTGGCCCATCATGATCCTGCACATACCCTATACTACCAATTGACATAAATCAATGAACAGTGAATAAATATGACTAGATATATGACTAGTAAAATCAATGAATAAAAATGACTAAATATACTACCAAACAACAATCAATGACTAAATCAACAACTAATAAGTGACCAGATTACATCAATCAATGAATAAATCAACAACCAAATAAGTGACCAATTAAATACATCACTGAATAAAAATGACTAAATAAGTGACCAAATTACTATAATAGTCAATGACTAAATCAACAACTAAATATATCAGTGGAAAAAAGTGACTAAATCAATGACTAAATATACTACCAAATCAATCAATCAATTTAACCAATAAATGGCTAAAAATGGTTTATTCATCAATCTAGTCATGTTATATATGACTGGCAATAAACTACTAGTGGTCACGTGACCAACTGTAGTAATTTATAAGCAATTTTTAGTAGTTTTTTTAGAAGTTTATTGTTGTTTCTGTACTAGTGATTTATAACATGTTTTTGGTCTCATATCATAGGACTAAAACACTTATCATGATCTTAGTTTTTCCTAGGATTTCATCGTTGTATTCATAACAAGTTTTTCCTCATTGTATAATGTACTAGCTCCATTTTTTCATTAATAAATTATTTGGATTAACATAATTTTCATCACTTCTCTTTTATTTGGAATTTTTTTTTGGTTACATTAAATCCTTGGCTCTTGCGAGATTGATCAACAAATCTTACATGGTATTAGAGATCTAAATTTGCAATTCCCTTCCCTACTTTTGGATATTTTTAGCCAAGATATTTTATACCTTGTATCCTAGACAAAATAAACATTATGGTTGAGCTTAAAAGACCCCCAAAATAAATCAATATAAAACTTGATATGGTTTGGTGTTAAAATAATTTAATCTTTTTTGGGGGTTTGTAAAATTACCATAAAAAAATCCATACAACTATATGGATCCATACAATTTGGTATGGTGTTAAATTCATAGTACTCCACTATACCATCATCAACCATTGTATATCATAGGAAAACCAAAATCATGTAGGAAATATTTCCCTTGTACAAATGCATTAGTGACAAGTATTTTTAAAAGTGCTTTGAGACCCTTGACCATTTTAGTGATCAAGGGATATTATCTTTGGGGTTTAATCCCTTGGTCTTATCAAGAGGGAGCCAATAGTCACCTTAGGTTAGGGATTAAATTGTAGTTGCCACTTCTTTGATCTTCATCATCACCTACTAGATCATCATCATCATCTCTTTCTCACTGAATTACCCTCTATCCTTTGGATTAACCATCCAATTCTATTGCCACATTCAAAGCTAGTAGTGTCACCTTATAGCCATCCCAATAGTGTTACCTTTTTTCCAAGAGCCATAACTTGGGCATACAATATCAAATTTATAAAAACAAATACATGTTAGAAAGATAGTTTTGCATATTTCATAATTGTCTACATGGTTTTTCTCGAATTTTCTCTAGGTACTTGTTATTTTAGCTTAAAGTTAATTTTTCCATTTTAACTTTTACTTTAGATATTTTACAAAATATAGGGTCATTTTTTATGCTGTGAGGGGTCCAATTTTGCATATTTTGATATCAAAACTATATAAAAAGTGTCTATCATTATAAATTTGTGGGTTTTTTAATTTGTCCTTCCACAATCACCTTGAATAAAAGGAACTAAGGTCTTGGAAAGATGAAATCTTGAAACATCTTAGGTAGCTTCATCTCTCTCCACATCTCTATGGAATATTCCCTAAACCTAGTATACCTAAACAAAAGATAGGGTGGAGGAACAAAAATTATCATGCCCTTGGATTCATTGGTAGTAATATTGATTTTGACACTATGTGTTCCATCTCACCTATTGAGTTTACACACTAATTGGACCATAATTTGGGAGATACTTGGAGATCCACATCACTCTCCACCTATATGATCCTATTACATGGGTAGTCTTATTCCCCTTGATTATTTCCACAACTTACCATAGATGATGATGATATAGAAGAAAACCTTGATTGTTTAGTATTGATAATTATGATGACATTAGGGCTTATTTTGATGCTCCTCCTCCTATAGAGATATCCATTGATTATTTAGCTTCCATTATTCTAATCTAGATCTAGATGCTTCATCTTCTTTATCTATGAGTCATTTGTTGGAGTAATTAGGAAATCACTTGATAATTAATTAATCATTAATTAATTGCTAGGTCTCTTATTACTTTATTGACTTAAGCTAAACTTAGGAGTGTTTTTTTATTATTAGATTGAGCTATTTATATGTCAATTTTTCTCATTGCATGAGATTAGGACACTTTTCACAATCTAATCAAATCCTCATCTAGCATTTTATTTATGTTATATAAGCATTCATTATTGTATTTTGTAACAACTCACATGTATTCACATTCATTATTTAATATAGAAGGCATGCCAAATGCTTTTGTGGATCAACTATCTTTTCAAGGTTGCATGGGCATAATCATTGTTTTGATCTCTCATCTTTTATAGGAATTCTAGTTGCAGGTGATTTTTGGGAGCTATGGGGTTCACTATCAAGTATAACATGGTGTTAGAGCACTAGATTTGTGACTTCCACTTCAAATTTGAAGAGATCCAAGAAATCTTGACTACTATATTTTTCTTGGTTTATTTTTGAGAAAACAAATTATAGGTTTTGTTTGTAATCACGAAAACCATCTAGGCATCTATTATATTTTTCATATAGTGAGAAGATCCTTTTTTTTTTTGTCAAAATAGCATAGTGCAACCATTTTCCTCATAGGAGAAGTTTATGTTTTTTTTACAAAATCACATGTTTTTCTTTTTGGAATTATTTTTTTTGGGGGATTTTTTGACAAAATAAAAATATTTTGTGGGTATCTATTAGTTTTTTCATGTAATTAGTAAATTTTATAGAAATAAAATCAGAAGGGTCATGTCTATTGGGCAACAGTTGGCTAAATTTACCCTATTTTAAAAAAAATCATAGCTTGGGCATGTGATGTTGATATCAAGCAAATGAGATATCATAAAAAATATAGTTTTATTTATTTTTTAGTGGTGTAGGTTTCATCATTAGATTTTTGTAGTACATTTTATTCTAAGTCAAAGTCAAATAATCATTTTCTACTTTCAAGATCATAAATGTTCACTTGTATCTCTTATTTTCATAATTATTAAAACGTTGGAAAGGTGTTTTAGAGATCTTTAGATCCATTCATGCACTTTTTATTTAATATACCCCAAATCATTTTATTCATTTTTTTGTGATTTCATATTTTTGTCAATTACTTGAATGTCTTGGTACCTGAAAAGGATTTATTTGCATGAGATGACTTTACATGTACCGAGGTTATCCATCTCTAATTTTTCATTTAAGGAAGTATCATGGGTTTTTATTCATCCTTCTATGGTCATCCTAGAAAAGGATAAATATGAGTCTTGGTGACATGACATCTTGACACATCTCAAGTGGATTGATATTTTTCCTTATCTTTATGGATTCACACCTACACTAGACACACTATGTAGTTATTCAAAATGAGGTATTATTAGTGGTCATGTTGGAGGAGTTATTTTTTCTATTGTTAATCCTGACACTATGTGTGTTGTATCAGACATCAATTGTCCCCACATACTTTGGATTCAATTTGGGATATCCATGGAGACCAACATATCTCTCCATTCCCATATAATATTGCTACATATTGTCTCATTCCTCTTGTAGATGTAGATTGTACACCCTTTGATGATGATAATTTAGAGGATCTTGAATTTATCACAAGTCTTGCATGTTTTGATGGTTTAGAGACCTTTCTACATGTTCCCACTCTTCAAATCAAGATTCAATCTTTATCTTCTATTGTTTCTAAACATCTTGTCATTGTGACATCTTGGCCCCTATTGGTTTAGTGCAACATGACATTCATATTTTTTCAGACACAACTACCTTGGATTCATATCTTGAAAACATATCATCCTTGTTTGTAGAGTCTTATATTGTAGATATAACGGATTACTTTGTGGAAATTCATCTCCTCTTTATTGGAAACCACATCATAATTATTATCCCACCATCATCTTCATCATATTTGGAGCTTGTTCTACATTGATCTTCACGATTTTATGGATTGACATCATCTCTTTCTAACATGTGGACACTTGAGAACATTTTAGAGGCACACATCACTTGGATTTGTATTTTTTATTCTTCCCTTTTTTTGGGAATGGTTTCTCCAATCACCAGTCAATCTATTTCTTCTTAAGGGGAGAAATGTTTTTTACGAGTAGTGGATTGTCTTTTATCTTTAGGAGTTCATCATTATCACATAATCTCTTTCTTTATGGGGGATTCACATCCTCATTTTCTCTCTCCTACTAGGGGAAATATATTGTACTTGTTTGATATAAGTAGTCCCTGGGAGGTCACATTGAGTCATCCTTCTATCATTCTCACTAGTGTAGTCATTTTATTTTCTCTTTTGGAGAGGTTTTTTTTCCCATGTGGTTTTCTCATTTTCTTTGCTAATGAGAGATTCATTTTTTATACATGGGTACCTCATCAATCCTTGTAGTTGGGACCCATCCATGTATCAATAATTTCATTCTTCAGCAAGGTTTTTAAGCTTCTCCCTAAGTTGATCTTAACAGGTGTGTTGGAGTAATTAATACATCACTTGATATATAATTAAATATTAATTAATTATTAGGCCCCTTTATTACTTTACTCACTTAAGCTAAACTTAGGAGTTCTTTTTTATTATTAGATCAATCTATTTATAGGTTGATTTGTCTTACTATATGATATTAATACACTTGTCATAATCTAATGAAATCCTCATCTAGGATTTTCTTTATTCTTTTCTAAGCAATCATTATTGTATTTTATAACAATTCATATGTATTCACATTAATTATTCAATACAAAAGGCATATTAGATGCATTTTTTGATCAACTCTCTTCTCAAGGTTGTATGAGTATAATTGTTTCTTTGATCTCTTGTTTGTGATAGGTGTTTTGGTTGCAGTGATTTCTAGGAGCTATGGGGTTCACTATTAAATCCAACATCATTTTCTTGATGTTAAGGACTCTTTCTTTTCAACATTAATAGATCCATCTCTAGTTGTTTATATTGATATATATCTTGTATGGATATGTCATAATAGGATGACCAATATAATTAGATATTATGAATTGAGATCAAATCATCTCCATCACTTGTTACTTTGAGTGATTCTTTGTAGTAGGTACACCATACTTGCCAGATTTGGTATATTGGAATGGGTACATGAAATATATTGTAGGTTTTTTTTACTCCCATCTTACAATTGAAAAAAAACTTAACTAAATTTGTCTCCTCTTTTATGAAAAACCATTTATCACTATTGTCACACCATCTTCATCTTTGAATCTTGTTATTCATTTATTTACACATGGTCCTATTTTATCAACTTCTTTATTTATTGGATTTATAATTGATTTGATTGTGACATGCTTTCATATTGATATGGTGACACTTGAGAAAAATTTTAAGATGACAAAAAAATCATTATCATATGTCATGATATTTCTTCCTTCATCAAAGGATATCCTACATTGTCTACTTGGTTTTGTTTCTTCTCAAGGGGAGGGACATTTTTTGGTTTTTATGGATCTTCGCCATGTTAATTTATCAATCATTCACCATCATTGTAATAGATTATACATTCTTTTGGGGGCTACATGGTCTCTCTCTTTCTATGATATGAAAGAATATTGATTGTAAATTAGCAATAGAAGTAGTCCTTGGGGGTTCATGTTAAGTCCCCCTTCCTTCTTTCACTTGTATATTTTTTTTACATCTTTTCTCTTTTTGAGAGGGATTTTCCTACAATTTTTATCTTTTACTCTTCTCATGAGAGAATTTATATACATGGGTACTATTGCACCTTCACACTCATGCCCCATTTTTTCCCCTAGTAAAATGGGGACCCCTTCTTTTTGTTTTGCATGCCTTTGTTTCCCTTCTTTCCTTTCCTTATTTCCTTTTTCTTTCCTTTTCCTTTCTTTGTTTTATTCTTTCCTTTTCTTTCATTTTGGGTTTTGGGATGTTGGAATTCCAAGGAAGGGAATACCTTCCCTGTCAAGCCCAATCTTTGGCCCCTTCTCAATCTTCTCTACTTGTTTGTTTTGTTTTCTATTGGTCTTTGTGGATTAGGGTTTTTCCTTTCCACTTGCTTGACCTCAACTGTTGATGGTAACACCTTGTTTCATGTAAACTCCATGTCAAGTCCCTTCACTCAAATGTACTAAGACTAAAATTTAATGCACTAGTGCCAAAATTTAATACAATTAACACTTGAGTTTAATGCACCATTAATGTGATGTATGAATGGTTAATACGTAAAGATATATGCCATTTTACAATTACTCACTCACTAATTTTTATTTAAAAGCTCTAAAAATTTCCTTAGCCTCCTTCCTACCACTCAAAACTTCCATTACCATTGTCAATCCTTTTTGGTCCTATTTTTGTTTGTGTGAAATTATGTCAACTGGTTTGTGTTGTTGCTCGCATCATGTTCATGGGTGTTGTTTTTTCATTTTCTTGTGGTGCATTTTTCTTTTTCATGTTCATCCTCTCAATTCTTTCGTGCATTGTAATAGGCTAGTTGAAATTCATGCTTTCCTTTGGTTCATTCAATTGCTTCCCTATTTATGATGTGATATTTTTGTTTGGGTCTCATCATTTTTGTGTGTTTTTTCTTGTCTTTATTTTGTTTCCTCGATTTGGTTTTAGGCATTCCCCTCTTTTTTTTTCATGTGTGTTTTTTTCCTTTTGTTCTTGCCATTTTTTGGATTTTTTTCCCCACATGATCATGTGTTTTTTTGGTGTGTTGTTTGAGGACCTTTGTGATATCATCGTCAAGCGTTAGGACTCAAGTTTATCGAGGTTTCCTTTCTTTTTGCCTTAGAATTTTTTAAACTTGAAGTGTGTCATACTTCGGGAGACACAAGTTGCACTTACCTACTGCATAGAATAAACCAACATGATGTATAATGAACTCTGACCCTTGACCCCCAACCCTTCTTCTAAATTAGTGAAATATTTAAAACCTTCGAGTTTAGATTGTTGAAAATACCACTTAACTCCTTTCCTATAGAGGTGAAAGGGAAAAGTGTATCCTTGATATCCGATCCTTGATGATGTGCAAACACAACCAAAATTTTCCTATTTCCAAAGACCATTTTTAGACTTTGGGTATCAAATATACCCTTTGCGTGCTTCCTTATTGAGGTAGGAAGTATAATTAAACTCTGACCTTTGATGTTTGAAAATCATAAGATTGATTTCCTTCATTTGAATGAAAAGTTTGATAAGTATGCATTTGAAAAATCTCTCCAAGGGTCCAAGTCAAATCTGAAAGAATGTAAATCAAGTTTTCAAGTTGCAGAGGCTTGACTTAACCAATGCTTAAAACTTTATAGCAGCTCGTAAAGGGTACCTTTGAACCCTGATCCTTGAAATATACTTTAGATTTCACAGATTGGGAATACTTCTTAAGTCTGAAGAAAATTACAAGTAAGAGGTATGGGTTATTTCTGAACTCTAAACCCGAAAACACCTTTTAGGCTTCATGTGTCAAGGATTCCACTTAAGGATGGAACATTATCAAGAGTGTAAGAGGTATAAGGGATCCCTGATCCCTGATACCTAATCAAACATAGTTATAACCTAAGGGATTCACATTGCAAGAAAAAGGTATGAGGGGTCTCTGATCCTCGATGCTCGAAGAATCAAGTAAAGTGAAAAATGAACTCTTAGGTGAAAATTTTAATGATATAAGGTAAGGGGTAATCTCAAAGGTTGATCCCAAAAAAATTGTATAAATTCTCTAATAACAAGTTATGACTTCAAAATGAAGGATTTATGTTATCGAACATGGCTTGTTTTGCAAGGTTTATCTTCTCGAAACATGTAAATGTTAATATATGGCATTGGTGCTTGTAGGAGATATGCCACCAAAGGATTCAAAAGAGATGAAATATGAATACAAAGGTTACCATACACCCTCAAATATGTTCTCTCCCTACACCGAGATTAGAGATACCGACTTGGGCCATGTCAACATGGATGAATTCAATAAGAGAATTAGTGATAGTGGGGCTAGGCTTCTAAAGGTAAGGGCTTTGGAAAAATTAGGACTGGTAGAAGTTGTTGCCTTTCTCGTGACAGTTCAATCCTCAGAGTTATTTTTAAATTGTGCTAGCTATTATAACCAGAAGACTTAGGTCTTGGGGAAAATGGAGAAACTATGTTATATGTAACTCTAGAGATGATAGAGAAGATTTTCAGAATTCTCGCCCATCTTGAGTATGAGATAGTGGACATGAAGAAATTTATCAAATAATTTGATGACTACACAATAGAGAACTTGAACTATATTAATAATAGTGTACTAGAAAAACCTAAGAAGGTAGCTACTAAATTAGACAAGGTGCAGTGTAGAAGTGAGTACAAGGAAGATGTCAAGGATTTAATTTTGCTATTGAGTCAGGTGTTTGGGTATCAATGTGAAAGATATTTTACACATGTAGAAGTACACACTGAGGAGAGGCATACTGAGAATGTCCAAGTGGAGGTGAAATTTAAAAATTTTAATGTTGAAGAAGAAATTGACAAAGAAAAGGAACAAGAGTAGCCTCATGATGAGGAGGTTGATCAAGAAAATAAAGTTGCTAAGGAATTGCCTCATAGAGAGGAGGAAGTGCATCAAGAAAGAGTCTAGCAAGAAGAAACGGTTTCTCAATGGCATGGATAGGAGGAACCCAAGGATGATGCTCATGATTCCAAAAATATGAAATTCTTAACTCCTCCTCAGAGACATACATCTACAACTATACTCGTGTGGTTAAACTACACAATTCAGAAGAGACAATAGACTTATGTGGAGACTCCATAGAAAAGCTTAAGTGTGTTCAAAAAGGCCTTCCAATCTCCTAGGAGAAGGAAGAAATCACAAAGGATATCCACTATCTCCATGGATGAAAAATGGAATAAGACAACAAAAATAGTTGTCCCTTTAGTAGATAAATTGGAATTAAAAATGAATGTTGATGACTATCAAATTAGGAAGGTGGATCTAGGAGTGCAAACTAGGGAAGGAGAACAAGAGTCTCTACAACAGTTTGTCTCTACAATTTTGAAATGAATTTAGAAGGACAAGAATACAAAAGAAGAGTTGAAAGCCCAAGTGGCACAACTCATAGCTTGTACTAGCAATTTAATTGGACCTGTTGATACTGAGGATGTTGAGTTTACATTGTAGTCCACATTAAAAGGAGAAGTCAGACATTTTGACTTAGATAGATAGATTCCCACTGCTCAATAGTAGAAAGAGGATTTTATAGAGTTGGCTAATAATTTTTTGAAACAATTAATAAAGTATTATCACTCCATTAGTGATAAAGAAAATGTTTCCTAACAAGTTGAATTAAGCATTGATGAAGAGCTATTAGTGTGGGAAGATTTCACACCAATTCTTCAACAAATAAATAAAAAAAATATACAGGAGCTCTTAAAAGTTGTTGTAATAGAAGGAGAGAAGGATCAATCCCCAATTTCCAAAGAGCAACAAAGTTTCATGTCAAGATCTTGAATAAATGAAAAAGAAAGTTTAATAATGATAGAAGCTAGGCTAGAAAAGCTATGAGCAATATTCACCAAGTAGTGGAAAACTTAGGCTGCATGTTTTGGGATACTCTTGTACTAGTGAGAGATCTCGCAAAGATAGTTGAAGAGCTACAAAGCCAAACTTAAGGGCAGGTCACACAAGAATGTATTGACAAGATGGTTAATAGGAAGGTTAAACTCCAATCTCCATAGAAGGAAATGGAAACCTTCACCAAAATACAATAGTGAATGGAGAAGATGACATTCAACCAAAAGGTCAAAATCTAGTTTCACAAAGGGCCACAAAGGGAAAGAATGAATGAAGTAGTGTCGATATTTACTGAAAAACTTCACCAAGTGACTAGAGACATGGGTACTATTATTGTCAGTTAACCTATTTTTATGTTTTTTGCAAATAAAATATTGAAGCTAAAAAAATGGGATGCCCAGATCTAAAAGGAAAAGCCAACATTAAAAATGATGATAATTGATGATGTAACGATCAACACCCAGATGTAAGCATAAGAGAGGTATTGGAATTTGGAAGAAAATAGTTATACTTTAGTTGGATTTGAGTTAATTTCTAGTTTTTTTTTTATTCTCTAGTATTAGTTTAGTCGAACTAAAACTCCAACCAGGGTGCTAAGTTTTACATTTGTTAAATTTCAGTTAGTTTTTAGTTAAAGGTTCAAGCACTGGAGGTAGTTTTAGTTAGATTTTTATTTAGATCCATAATTTTAGGAACCTATTTTCTATATATTTTTTATTCTAGTCATTTCAAAGGATATGATTTTAATGTATTTTTTTGCAATCAAACAATACAATCTCAACATGGATTTTTCCTACTAACTTTGTGGATTATTGATTTAATCAAAGGGTTATGCCTATATTGCATGCATTGAAATTTGGCATCATGGTGATGGTATGAATATTCTATTTCAATCTAAATTGTCTAAATAGTGAGATCTCAGTGATAATTGTGAACTTAAGTAAGATTTCATCTTAGGAGACCTACGTATGCTTGACAGTGTTCTCATTGTATAAAATCTAAAAATATCATGTTGTGATTTTTTTTCCTTTGAAGATTGCATTGTTGTTACTGGTGAATGTATAAAATGTTATTTGTTGTAATAGTGGTTTGGAGATCTTTCTTAAATGTATAGAAATGATTAATGGAATATTTTTTATCATTTTCCATTTAGACTAAATTTATTTGTATTACTCCTTGTTACCCTATATCTTTTGATCTTTCTTTGAAACTTAATTTGAAATACTTAAAGAGCATTAAACGAATACAAACATGTGGAACATTTGAAATACAATTTAATATTATAAATTATTAGAATTATCATTTATGATTGCATGTTATTTTCCAATTAGCTTTGAACACCAGAACCCTTGTGAAACATGTTGACAATCACCTTGTGTTGTCTCAACATGACTAAGAACTAGTTATACAAGAACCTTGGAGTAGTCTTGCTACTTTTCAAGAGGGGAAATAAACCCTTATTACCTAGCACATTGTAAGTGATTAAAACCACCCTTAATAGGTACCTAAAATGATTGTACAATTAGGACCTATTATTTCATCTTTGTATGGTCTATCATTTTTTACTGATGTAGAGATGACATATTACATAACTAGTTTCATAGTAGGTTCTATTCACACCTACATACTTAATCTTACTTAGCTCATTTAATTTTTGTGTCTTGTATCATAGGATTAAGATACCTATCATGATATTAGTTCCTCCTAGGGTTTCATCCTTGTCTTTATAACAATATTTTTTCATTGTAAATTATATCAATTGCATATTTTCATTGAACGACTTCTCTAGTTTCATAGCATTTCTATTTATTTTATCTTATTTAGAAGGTTGTTTTAGTTGTACTTGATCCTTGGCTCTTATGGGGTTTTATCAACAACTTATATTGAGAAATTTAGTGGCATTGAGTATGAGATTTGGAAGTTAAATATGGAAGATCTTATTGAAGAAAAATATCAATGGATTTTTTTTGAAATAGATATAAAGCCATTTGGAATATTTGAGAAGATTATTTAAAATTGGACAAGAAGGCATGGGGGACCATTTAATTGTGCCATACAAATTTCATCCTCTTGAATTTATCTATGGAGACCAAAACACATCAAAAATCCCTTGCTACATCCTTGGAATATATTATCTATCATGTAGATTTTTTTGGTGGCCAAATAAACACATGGTCAAGTCATAGGGAGAATCGAGGATAATTTTATTATACAAAATTATCATATAAATGAGTGGAAGATAAAATAATTTTATTTATTTTCATTATTTATTGATTTGCGAACTAATGCATCCATATATGGAATTTACAAAAGATCCCCTATTCATTGTTACTAACAACAAGGAATAACGAATAAATTTTAGGATACAAGGTGGATAATTTTTTATCATCCTCCGTACAAAAATAATGAGGTGCCACAAAATTTCTTGAGGAAATTCTATTATGAGTTTGTCCTCAATGAGATTCAAAATTATTTTTATATGCACGCTTTCTTAGGTAGAGGTAAAGGCTTTACACAGGTAGGGAGGGGGCACACCTTGCTTAAGACTAGCCACTAAGGCTTCTAGGTAGGTCGTCTATTCAACATATATCCTAATCTCATATTCTAGGAAGAGTTTTGAGGTCATGACCTTATAGGGATTACCTTGCACACATCTTATTATTTGGAAAATGTGTCTCAACCTTGCAATTACATAAGTTACTATTCATACATAAGGTACTATTTATATGACAATGATGGGGGGGCGTGGGTTTCCCCCCATGAGGGGTCCTAGGGGATCATCCCTCGACTGGGGGTCCAAGGGACAACACACTCTGTGGGGACTCGAGGACAATTCCCCTGGAAGCCAAATCTTATGTACACTTCTATTATTGTAAATTTGGACCCTTCATCACTATGTCTCATATTTGACATTTGATATTTTTTTTGGCTTGACTTTCCCTAGAAGGAAACCCTATTTTATGAGGGAATTGCACTATGACTGTGTATTGTGATGTATTTTGAGAGTCTGATAGCGGTTGTGTTATCTCCAGATCTCTGATTAGTGATACTCATGTAAGAAGTTTGCTCAAGAATGCAAATGCCCCATTAATAACCCAAGAAATTTTTAAGTATTAATATTAGGTTAATTAATTGCATACATTCTTAGGTTAAGCAATGTTACACTACTTTGAGTTTTCCATAAGTTTTACTAGTATTTCGCATTGCACAAATTAAATCATAACATAAAATAAACATTGCATAATAATAAATTTTCCATTCAAGATATAATAAAGTACAAACATGTTTTTCCTATACATTGCATTGATATGATATTACAATACTCATCCATCCGATGAGGTAGTTCAAATAATAGTTACAATTACATTGATCACCTCTTATACAATTGAGGGATGTTTTAAATACAAGTTTACAATATACAATGATGAAAGTACACATAAGATCCAAGTGTGAGCTCTCCATCCATGAAGCTCTCAATGCCATGATCACAAACTGGGGACCCAACGGAGTAAGGTGCACGTTCCACCCAACCATGTGGTACCCGTAGGTCCACCCCCCGTGCTAGGAGATAGTAATAAGGTTACCTAGACCTAATCTACTAACCCTAGACACTAGTACAAACAATCTATGGTTACATTGCTTCCAGATTTTTGACAATTGAATTTACTACAAATACAAGGTTGATTGTTATTCTAGGTGGAGTGTCATCACAACGATGCAAAGGTTACCCTGGTGTTTCTTCCTAGGTTTCGGCCCCCAATCCTTGGGTTACCCTGGTAACCTCTTACGAAACCGGCCCCTATTGCATACTGTTGCGGAAATCGAATGTCTCTTAAGGAAACAAGACACCGATTTGCCATTCCAGGCCTTCTCATCTTATACTCAAGACTATGGAAGCTCAAGATTCATAAGAGAGGCATGTACATCTTGTTAAGTGTTTTAGAACTAACTACTATGTTCTTTAGTTTTCACTGACTTACTTAACTAATTGAAAGTTACCCTGACACCACTTTGTGTGTCGGCCCTTACAACTAGCCACTCCCCTAAACATAACAAGGGTTTCTAAGTTTACTATCTAGGGTAGACAAGTGCACAATACAACATATAATACCAAATTTACCACAATGTACATTACAACCCATTCAGCATATCAGGTGCACTACCCTAAACTTGTTCAATCACATGAATTCAAAATCAATTTCACCCTCATAAAAGACTGGTACTGGAAGACTTAAAATCACATAATAGCAATCCCCATTTGCCCAAATGAAATTAAAGTCATATTAAACAAATTCACATCTAATATTTGGATATGCTAAATCCATATACAAGAGTTTGAATACATCATATTTATAAATCGTTTTAATGAAAAATCTATTTGAATAAGATAAAAGTAATAGTTTTCTTTTAATTCACTTTTCTAACTTTCACAAATTTTCATATGATCATTTTCTATACTTTCACAATTTTAATTTTCTCATGAAATTTATAAATTATCAAAATTATCTTTCTAATTTAATAACTTCACAACTTAACTAATATCTATATAAAAACATATATTCATATGTAAATATATAAATATTACCATAAAATACCATACTTAATTACAACAAATACATTTATATACTTAAAGCTTCAAACATCCGCAGCCTAGCCGCGTATAGGGTTTCGGTGACGGCTCCAGCCGGGCCGACCTGTACAGGGCAGAGGCGGTGGGAGATACTCCTGCCGTCGCCTCCCTTAGGGGCGACGGCTGTGGGAGCGGCCGAAGCCACCTCCCACTATCGCCTCCCTTATGGGCGGCGGCTGTGGGAGCGGTCGCAGCCACCTCCCACTGTCGCCTCCCTTACGAGCGGCGACTGTGGGGAAAACCCCCATGGCCCTCCTTCAAAAATAATAAAAACCTCTTTTAAATTAAAATACAGTCTTCATAAAACAAAACGAAAATCCATTTTCATTTAAAATTTAAACTTCTGCAAATTTAAATAGTAATAACCTTAATTAAAAATAAAATAAAACCCAAACTTCAGACTGGTAAATTCGTCCGTATGGCGGCGAATATTAAACGAACATTCATTTAAGAAAAAACAGTAAATATCCATATATATACACAAATTTTCTAGTTCATCTGGAAAATTTACAGTAGGAAATTTAAATAACCTTCTACAGGGTTCACAACTAAAATCACACACAGATTTTTGCTTCATATCCAAAAATTTTCTTTGTTTTCACAATTTCACAGAGTTTTGAAATAAGTTTTCAAAAGAAAATTATTTTCTATCACAACTGAATTTCTTCACAGTTTAATTAAATCTTTACCAGATTTTTCAATATAAACACAAGGAAAAGCTAAACTATTATTTTCTCAAGATTCTTTCCAAAAGAAATCAAATTTTAAAAGAAGAATACCTGTATAATGAAGACTATCTGTAGAAGAAACTCTTTTGCCAGTAACGCACAAATCCCCAAAAGCTTTTCCAATCAACACGAGATCCTCCACTAAGGGATCTTTCACAAATATACAACCAGAGAGAACAATTTCAAAGAAATAAAGATTTTGCACCGTAAAAGAATTTTTTTTGCAAAGGCTCTGTTAATTTCCTCGTGAAAATTTTTTCAACAACCTCTGTGATTTCCCGAGATCCACAATAACCTCCCGTAACAAATTTTTCAACAACCTCATAAAAGCACTGGCACACTTGTCGAGAAGTTGCAAATATCTTCTCCACAACTTCTCAACAGTTTTTGTCCTTTTAATTTTTGCATGCAAATTTCAATTTTATTTAATTTTAAATTTTGAAAACCAATTTTCCATTTCACATGCATTTTTATTTTATTTTAATTTTCAATTTTTAAATACAATATATACTTACACACACTAATAATTTAACTTAATTAATTTATTTATTTAATTAAAATAGTTAATCTTTTTAAGACCAACTATTTAACCAAATAAGCTAACTAACGGGTTAAATTATCAAGTAAGTAAATTTCAATCATATTTAAATATTAATTAAATAACAATAATTAAAGCACAATAATATTCCAACATTAAAAATTAACCAATATTTACCTTTTAAAACAATTTGACCAACAAAAATACAATACAACCTATGACTCAAAACTAAAACTG
>VDFB02016433.1:0-15339 GCA_007258455.2 Sequoia sempervirens | reverse complement strand
AGTATACTCGAAGTTACCTCTAGAAGATGCTCTTATTTGGATTCTTGGCTTGAATGCATGGGTCTTCTTTGTAACCAGGAGTTTTCCTTAGCATTTGAGTCACCAACTTTGATGTAGAATTCTTTCTTCAAAAGCAGAGTCGCTAGGTACTTGTTTATGTGCCTCTTCAAGGTTGAATTATTGAAAGCAATACCACTCTCTCAACAATAGTGCGCTAAAACTCTATCTAGTCCCACTGAGCATGCCAAAACTGTTGTCACTTGGAATTTCACCTTGTTGAACAAGGAGTTCAACATTCTAGCGAAACAATGGAAACAACCTCAAGGTGTGGGACCTTGCATAGTGAGGTTGAATCTCCGAAGAAGGTTGGCTTCCTTTCAAAACCAGGTGCAACAATGGTTGGTCCAACCCAATGCTACAAAGTTCAAACTACCTTAAACTATGAGTTTGCTAGAGGAAAAGGGAGGAGGAAAGCATAAAATAAAGGAAACGATGATGCAGCAAGTTTGAAGTGTTTCTTCCTACTTTTACAACACCAAAATATCAACTAGATCACCTAAGAAGGCTCACACAATTCTCTACCTTATTAAATTTACAGGGGAAGCATGAAGGCTAAGAATCTAAAAGATTAAAAGGGGTAAGAGTTACCCACAATTAGCATTTTTACAACCAGCTAACACAATGATGAAACCTATAGAAATGATAAAACAATGCATGCATAGAGGTTCTTGACAATACATAGGATACAAGCATAGAGAAGAGGCAAAAATGATGATCTTTTATTAACACATAGGCATGAAGCCAATTTTACAATTACAAAATGTTGAAATAGTGCAAGCCTTGAGAGAAACCCAAAAGAAGAACCCTTTGAAAATGTACAAGTGTTGCTTTTATAGTTCAGGCATAACTTAGTTGACTCTAGCTAAACCCTAACCTTGCCTAGGGTTAACAACTAGCAAAAAAATGTTCCAATGAGAGTTGAGGTGAACAGATCATGAAAACCATGTTGAAGGACGAGCCTAGGATGCACCAAGACTTGCATGCCATAGCTCTGCAATAAATGTTGTCCAAAAACCTTCCAAAAATGCCCCCGTGAAATTAATTCCTTCACTTTTGGCTAGTAATCCCTGGTAGTTATATGGTGAGTATCTTGGGGGCAGATTCTTCCCTCCCTTTGCACTGTGAATATTATAATGTTTGAGAACTGACTCGGATGGCTACTACACTTAAAGTTCTTAGTAAGGGTTTCCGTTCGGTGCGACAAATGATAAACTCCCTCAGGAGACCTCCCAACCTTTAGAACAAAGGCTTTGGGAATGGTTATCAATGCACACTACCGTTGAATGTGAGTTTCCTCACAATCGCATTTGATTATAGTGGGTTGGAATACTTGGCTTTAGCCATTCCCACTTAGGCTGTTCTTGTAGGGCGAGTACTTTTTCCCACTACGACAGACCTTCTACATGTGCTATTGCAATAAATTGGAAAAGTGAGTCTGGAATTCTAGTCACCCAGTGAAGGGGAGAGCATAGGCCTATGACTTTACAAGCACAACATACATGGTGTTTATTTAACCTCGTAATTAAACTAGATGCCTAATTTAATCAAAGGAAAAATAACTCCAGCCCCTGCAAACACCATTAGTAGTCTTAGATAATTGTCTTTGACAACGTTTATAGTACTTGCAAAACATAAAGACATCAATCAGTTCCCATAATTTTAAGTTTCTGCAAATAAAGATAAATGCGCCAAAATAGAGACAAAAGCTTGGACTGCGAAGGGATGCAAACCAAAATACTATGACTCTACCTCATAGTATACACTGTAAATGTCTTAGCAAAATTATTGCAACTTATCTCAATGTGTGGTACACTAAACATAAATGATATCATCATAGGCATGCAAGAAACATATTGGAATAGGTGTACCAACCTCCGCATCACACACAATCAATAGACAGATCACCATTCATACGCCTAATTGCATTGTTGACTATATCTATGTACTTGCACTATCTCTGGAGTATATACAAACTTCAAAACACATATTTGACATCAATGACAACACATCTTGAGTTGACATCAATGACAACGCATCTTGAGTTGACATCAATGACAACACTTATTGCCAACATGGGATTTTTGGAAGTTATAAACCTTGGATTGGTAGGTCATTATTTTTGAGGTCTCAAAAGTTTAGAGACATAAATTTTATAATTCATTGTCCATGATAATATCATACTGTCTAATTGAGACAAATATGAATAACATGTATCAATTCTTTTTTCTTTCATGTAATCAAACATTATTTTGATCAATATAATCAAGGATTATTAAAGTCTACATTAAACTTTTGTTGTGATGAATGTTTCAATTGATTGCTTCTTTAAGGAATTGATTAATTGCTTTCAGTGGAATATTACGAATATTGTGAATGTATTAGGGATTTGTAAGTAGAATTGTATTGTTTACCATTAATAGATTATGTTGTTATAAAGTAACAATGTTTAGGTTATTATCAAGAGAATATTACATAGTTTGGAACTCTCTAATGGAGAAGGCACTAATTTGATTGAGTTTACTATCCAATTTTAGGAAAGAACCATAAAATATGAAAATATCAAGTTCATTAGATTTTTTTTGTTATCTTCTCCTCATTTCACACCAAAATTTAAGTGATCTACGAGGATGTTAAAGTACTTAAGCATTATTAGTTAACTCTCATTATTTGAGTATAAAATTATTATCTATTCTGACACTGTTCAAGAAATGTATACTTAAAATTGGTATTATATAAAGGGAAACCCACCTTGGGTTTGTAGAGCCTAAAGTGTAGAGGGAATTCATGCTTTTCAAATGAATCCTTTGTTAAGTTGTCCATTGATCTAATTTTGTTGATCATTAGAATTAGCTTACCTATAGGGAAAATAAGACAATTTGTTGGAAAAAGACACCAACATAGACTAATAACTATAGAAAGAAACAATCATAGATTTTGACATAAGAAGAAAATGTGGCTTCCAAAAAATGATGACCCAAATTTTAATAACTTTTGTATATTTCTTTCATCGAATTCATAAATTATATGCATTATAAAATGTATAATTTTTTTTTCTAATTCAAAATAAGAAAACTCCCTTATAACCTTTATCTATTGTCAATTTCCATTGACAAAAGATCCATTTTCCTTACTCCTCCATCTATTTATAATAAAATAATATGAAACTATTTTTAGTGACTGTTTCTTGAAAGGGGAAAGCGAAACAAGTTTTTATAAAAGGGATGATAATAAAGTTGTATTTAATAGCACTAAACTATTAAAAGAAAATAATAAAGTCTAAACTAAATATTCTATTTTCCCCTTTCAGCTCCTTTCTCGGGTTTCACAGTTTCATCTTCACCTTGGATTTGAGAAGATTCTATTCTTGTTTTGTAATTCCTATATTTGGCAATCATTGGCATGATGGTTTTTCCATTTGTCATGATGGTGTTATTGAAGCAGGCTCTCCAATGGTAACAATTTCACTTGTGTCTTCATCCTCCTCCTTGAAATTCTCCATTCCTTTATTGAAATTGCCAATTGTTTAGATGGGTTATAGAATCTTTCCATTGTGTCTTCATCAATAGAATTTTTATCAATCAGATCTTCAAAGACCTTTCTTATGAATTATTTCTTTGCAACATCAATCAACATAGGATTTTTTCCCCTTCATTCAATACATTCATGTCTAAAGTTAATCATTTCACTTTGAGGTCTAGCAATGTCGAATCATTACTCTCTACTGCTTTACTTAACACTGCCAAATATTTTTTTGTTGATAAGACTTTTCCATTTAGTTTCTTTTTTCCATTTAGGTATTTTTCCTCCTATTTTGCTCACAACATTCTCATATACAAAATTTTTCATGTCGGATTTTTAAAGTTCTTGCAAATCTTGTACTATGATTGTCAACATGGCATCTTCTTTTTTGCATAGCTAGGAACTCAGTTTTCATTCTTTCCTTTTTGGGTCGGAGGCTTATATATAGCCCTATTGCCTCGTTGATGTATGATGAGCCTCTAATTAGATTTTTTATCCAAGATTCTACTACTTTGCTAATAGATTTATACCTACTGATTTGGTCCATGATGTCAGCATTAATCCCAAATTTTGAGTGGTTGAGATTCAAACATCAACAATTGATTTGATGTAAGAAGTTAAGACTTTTACTTGATCTTCGCTCCTCTCTTTTTTATTTTTCTTCCAATCTCTTGGCTAAAATATCTATCGATATCTTCTTCAATGGTGGAAGGGCCTAAATCAATTTTTTTAATATTGAAATAGCTTTTGTGACTTCATCTTCATATTTACCCCCACTGGGTCTACAATTTCCACAAACTAATTCCCAGATTTGGAATCCAACATATTTTTGGATTTTCTTTTAGCCTTTTTAGGTTGATGATTAAACTATAGCAATTTAAAAATAGAGTCAATTTTTTTTTAGATTGCAGGAATCAGGTAGCCTTCCTATAAACTATAGTGCGCTTGGTAAAAAAATTTCACATGACCGGTGATGCTGACGCGACACGCCCTCCGATACCACGGAGAGGGGGAATAACGTTGAAACTAGGATCAATTAACTAAATGTATATTATTTTCCCATGCGGTTAGCAAGATTGATTGATTGTTTGTTATACTAGGTGACATAGGACTATCGAGTGTTCTCCCTAATGTCCTGGGTAACTGTTTGTTGCCAAGGAAGATAATATTCACCTTGAATTTCTTTAAGTGTTGAGAGGATGAGTGACCTCAAGATGAATATGGCTCTCTATGCTATTGTCCTTCAACAATTTCTCAATTAGTGGTGGAATCAACTCTAGGTGCTCGCTTTATATCCAGTTTCTTGCTTACTTTATTTGAGTCTCCTTCACATTGGCTCTTTAGTCTTACATTATCTTTTGGATTCTCACCTTCCTCCTCTTTTTGTAGAGGACTTAGCTCTAGTAGAGTACACATTAGCAGTTGACCTTTGTGGGTTGGGGTTATCACTTGATTTTTATTTGCCTAAAGCATATCTGTTGCTTGAAGATTTGTTTAAAGTATGGCTAGAAATTTTGGATTCTAACCACCACCTACTTTTATCTAGGACAAAATGATGATCTTGCAAAAATTCTAGTTATTTATCTTTCTGTCCACTGACCCTGGGTAGAGGTTTTGAACTTACTACATAGTATTCTTCATCAATCATATATGAATTGTCATAAATTATATCTATAATATCAAAATTCAAATTGAAGTCATCCATCTGATCAAGTGTCAGATGTATCCAATTTCTTCTTCTTACTTCATGCTCATCAACACAATCCTCCCAATAATCCACAAGGTGAGGTTCATGTTCATACCATGTACCAATATATAAGCTATTTTTTATAAAAAAATTGTTGTCAAAAGAAGGCCTAGCATCAAACACATGAAAATTGAATTTAGAAATAATCTTGTCCACATTCTTGGCATCATCATTTATGTTGCAGGTATAATGGGTTAACTGTACAAGAAAGGTATATCCTGCTTTATTTTGCTGATGATTTATATTTCTCGCTCATATAAGCCATATGTCTACACACTTCCAGGAAGACAATATAATCACTTAGATACTGAACTACATGATTAGCTCAGTTGCTTCTTGGGATATCCTCACCTCTAGATTTCCTTTGGTTCTCCTGGCATTAAATATGTAGAAAGCATCATTTACTCTCCTATAATCTCTCATTCCATATTATTTTTGAGGCAAGGATAAACAATCATACACTTGGATTGTAGATGTGAGAGCCCCAATAGTCTTCAACACTGGCCACATTGTCTTAGTACTTGCTATGGCATAGAACAAGTAGGAGCACATATAGAACTTGTGTGTTTCATGAAAATTGACAAATTGATCATGCATATGGTCATTGATAATTTTTACCTAGTCAAGGTATTATGGTTCATTTGCAAATGACTAGTATGAAATGGCACATACATTTTAGAAAGATACTAGAGTCAACACTTCCTATTAATCTATGAAGTAATCATATCTGACATACCATCTTTAAAATGAGCCCGCTACAACGTCTTAGGGACTTGTGATTTTCCATTTTTCTCTTTTATCAGCTAATGTCTGACAATACTTGTTAGACACCAATCTTTTATATCAAGGAAATAATTCCATCCCATTTCAACTGACATGTCTACAAATTCATCCAAAAAAAGGAAATTTGAATACATTTCCTATTGAATCTGCAACCAATTTGACTAAAAAATTCCATCTATATTGTTTACTTCTATATTACCTGTGTTATAGTTTTCTGTGCAAGCTAGGAACAAATCTAGACATGGGACTGTTGGAGGGAAATCTCCTGCATGAGTGAGGCCACTAGAAAATGACATCTCTGCTATGGCTGACCTAGGGTTTGTGTTCATTTATTTTTGGAAATATTTCAAATCAATGTGTCCTAGTTTTGTATCCTTGATTCCAACAAGGTCGTTCATAATCATGGACTCTACATTGTACTCTTGGTATTTGTACTCAATTTTAGCACAATTCAACAACCATATAATTATATAATTTACAATTCTCAAGAAGAAATTGAGGGTTATTGGCAGAGGTGCATAGTTTAGGGAAATTTGATATTCATATGTATAGTATTCATGAAATTCTCCACAAAGACTATAAAAATGTTGTACAAAAATATCTACCTGGAGAAGAAAATGATTAGCACTGACATTAAACTCTGATAGTGAAAGAGGATGTGTTGGATTTTGCAGTGATGACTGTAGCAGCTACCTTGTATGCTCCACTTCTTGCTATTGGCTTAGTACTCATTATAACAATATAGCTCTAAAATTGTGGCCTTTGGAAATATGTATTAGTTATTAGAGCATATAATTTTATTGCATTAATATATGAGTTTAACAAGTAGTGCAGCGTGTCGAGTTCCTGCAGATAGAGGAGAATATTATTGCATGGAGAGGACAAAGGGAAATGTGTTTGTGTTGATGCAAGTAGATTAAAGTTAGTGGGCATGATAGTGTTAATCAATTATATTAACTATATTAGGAATGGTAGTTTAGTTTCAAATTAAATTAAATATAAAATGTTTGTATTGAGTATAATTTATATTAAAGGTATAATTTTAAATTATATTAAATATAAATTGTTTGCATTGAGTTGTAAATGCACTTTGTAAAAGGATAAGGAATATAGGAATTTGTGGTACATGAATTATTGCGTGCTCTTTGCTTTTGTATTTGAGAACTTTATAACTCTAAGGTTATATTTTTTAAACGTTAAACTATGAAAATAATATGAGCAAGTAAAAAAACTTTGGAATAATTAGAAATGAATATATCATAGTTAGTTAGTTGGTCAGTCTTTTTAAACCAATGTTTTCACCTTGTAATGCAATTTTTTTTGTTTAATACAACATGTTTCTATGTTACGATGACATATCTATTTTGTAATTTACATGGTTGTTACCCTCTAGCCTGTCGGCGAAAGCTTGCACATTTCACATACATTGATTAATTATTTTACAAAATATATAATGCTCCCCTATTTTCCTAGTTTACTTATATGAAAATGAATAATAGAGCTTCTATAACCAATAGAAAAGGGGATAAAACATAATTTTCAAACACACAAAATATGTCCATAAAACCCAACTATAGAAAAGAGAAAATAATTTTAAGAAATCCTTTTTGAATCGACAAGCAAGTATTCAAATGCGGATTGAACGATTGTAGTAGTAAATTAGGAAAGTATGAGGACATTATATATTTTGCAAATATTTAATTAGTGGAGCACACAACACGAGCTTTGATGGTGGGGTGGTAGGTAAAGCAGTCGATGCATGTTTAATGCATTAAATCATATGAGTGATAGATCAGAGACAAAGTCTATTAAATGCAAATTGTGGCAAACAATATGTTATTCGTAAACATGAAATATTGAGAAAATGGAAAAGCATGATAAATTTGTAGAATAGGGGCCATTAAAGTGACAAATCAAGGAAGGGAAAGAAAACGAAAAAGTTTCTTAGCAATGTCAATACCTCATAAACTGTTAATGGTAAACAGGTGTCAACGAGAGTGGTTGCCTATGCTTTTGTGTGCTGTAAAGCTTCCAAACGTCGATTGAGTGCATGGATTGTGAGAATGGCAAGGGTGTTATATGTAGACATGCAAGAATATAGGCTTGAAACAAATTTGTTCCTTGATTGATGCATTAGAATATAGTTTGGCAAGGACATGTTGAGAAAAGCTACCAAATTTTGTAGACAACGAAAGAGGTAAGTTGTTATTGCTTTGTAGAGAATGAGAGACTGAATATAGAAGTTTCACTATTATGGGTTAGATATAGAAAACCGAATGGTGTGGGAAAGGTCTTGTTAGTTGTGAATGCATGAAATGCAATGACTATGGATTGATTACAAGAGTAATTTGTCTTTGGGAAAAAAGCGGGGCACATGAAGCACACACCGTTAGAGGGGTGAGACAATTTGCATTTTGCTGTGAAATTTTTCATGTACTTTTTTGTGACATGTTTATGCATAATCGAATTGTCCTTGGGTAAACCCACAAAACTGGTTTACAATTCTAGTGAGGAAGGAAAATTTCAAAAAATGCCCCCATGGTGAAAATTTTGGTTTTTGGGGGTTTGAACGAACTTTTGGTTCGAGTGAACCCAAAGGGGGTTCGCTCAAACCCCCCTTAAAGCTAACCCTATTAAATGTTGGGTCCCACATATTTCTCATTTCCTAGAATAAAAATAAAGGGAAACTTTGTAGAAAGGGGGTTTCAAGTGAACCTCCAAGGGGGGTTCGCTCGAACCTACGTTCATTCGAACCCCCTTCTCCCCCTTTGGCACCAAAAATCTCCAAAAATTTTCCCTTCGAAGCTCTAGTTGAGGATGAAAATGGAGGAGACTTCACAAACCCAACTAGATGATGGTAGTCCTTAGAACAAGCTATCCAAAAAATATAATTTTAATATGTTTTGGTTTTATTATGCATTTGTTTTTTTAGTTTGATTAAACATAGGTTTTTCATCGAAAATCAAGCTCTCTATTTTGCACATGTGGAAAAATAGCATATTATCAAAATAAAAATTTGAAAATATTTGGAGGCTAGGTATTGATGTCCGTGATCTAGTAAAAAATAAATTGAATTTCAATACATACAATTTTTTTTATGTTGTATACGGTCTACCTATGTCTGAATTGTACAGTTGGTTTGACTTCAAAACTTGATTAAGGAAAAAATATTCAATAAAACACCATGAAACCAAATGAAAGCAATGGATATCATAGTTACAAATCTAAATTCGAAAAAAATAGAATTTTATCCTTCATGGGAAAAAATTTATGTTGTATACCATGAGCATCACTCCTTAAAAATGGTGTTTACTGAAAAAACTAGTTTTCAAAGGAGATGGAAAAAGAAGTGCAATCTAATTCCAAAAATTAAAAAAGATATATATTTAGAATCTATAGATAAAATGTCACAAATCACTAGTTTGCATCATCTTCAAATTCCTCACGGTTTAGCTGCTATAGGTGCCCAGAAGTGAAGATTTAGTTAGAAAAATCAATTCAGTGTCCAGTTTGGCCAAAAATTGTAAACCAGTATTGTGGGATCAACCCCTTGTAACAAGAACCATTTTTTGCATTTGGACCAAAGAGGAAGATCTGTAGATGTGCAAAAAAATTTGATTCTTGAAAAAAAAACGACGAGGTTAGAATTTTCAATGACTTTTTCCCTTTGTTTCTAATTAGTTTTGGTTGTTCAAACACCTGTTAAAATGTCCAATTCTACTGAATAAAAACTTTATTGTAAGGGCTAGAACCATATTCAATAGGAGACTAAATAGTTCAGTGGGCTGTAATCTACTATACCTATTTCCCACTTGTGGGCTTGTAACAGTAAGCAACACCTCTAGGAAAAGCAAAAAAACATAATGCAAAAAAGGTGCATTAGTTAATTGAAACATTATGCAATGGCTAGGCACAATTTGCATTGACATATAAAATGTTATTCATAAACATGAGACAGAGAAGGAAATTATATATTTTGCATATACTTAATGCATTAAATGCCTCCATAGTCGACAAAACCCAAACAAAACCATAAACAATGCCCAACAAACAAAACAAAACCCACCACTCGCCTGAGATTGCATGAATTAACTATGCATTCACTGCTTACCTACCCACAAGCTTTGCAATACATCTCGAACAATACTGTACCTATTTCCCGCTTGTGAGCTTGTAACATAAGCAATACCTCGAGGAAAAGAAAAAAATGTAATGCGAAAAAGGTGCATTAGTTAATTGAAACATTATGCAATGGCTAGGCACAATTTGCATTGACATATAATATGTTATTCATAAACATGAAACAGAGAAGGACATTATGTATTTTGTGAATACTTAATGCATCAAATGCCTCCACCATCAACAACACCCAAAAAAAACCATAAACAATTCCCAACAAACAAAACAAAACCCAACTCGCCTGAGATTTCATGAATTAACTATGCATTCACTGCTTACATACCCACTAGCTAATTGCATTAGTAATATGCTTTTGTGCAAAAAGAAGTTTCATGTTTATGAATTAGATAGCATGTCATTCACTATGCTCATCTGTGTATTGGGTAAGTAAGATTTAGAAGTATTATTTGCTGGTATAAGTCCTAATTGTACAAATAGCTATAGTCATTGACATTTGCCATGGAACCAAGATACATGGTACTTTCCTAAATTACTACTGCAATTTTTTAATCCACTTTTCAAATACTTGCTTGTCAATTCAAATTGTATTTGTTAAAATTTTTTCCTCTCTTTTCTGTAGTTAGGATTTATGGACATATTTTGGGTGTTTGAGAATTATGTTTTATCTCTTTTTCTATGTTTTGTTGTAAAGTGCATGCTGCAACTCACTTATCTATGCATAGAAACAAAGGCAACAGGTAAATAGTTCAAACAAAACTAAATCAAGCACCAAGTGAATCTTTGTAAAATTTTCATTCAATGCTTAAGTGTTTGAGATAATTTATCTCTTTTTCGATTGATTGGAGTAGGCCTATTGTTCATTTTTGTTAAACTAAATTACAAAAATAGGACATTATATATTTTACAAATGTCTCCCTATTTTTGTAAATTTCTTAAAGGAAAATGAGTAATAGACCTACTCGAACCAATAGAAAAAGAGATAAAACATAATTTTCAAACACCAAAAATATGTGCTTAAATCCCAAAAAGCAACTGTTTCAAAAGCAAATTCAAGGATTGCAATAGTAACTTGCTACAACTATGTTCATTTTACAAAGTCACTTAAGTGAATGTCTTGTTGCGAGTAGAAGTAGTGTTTTATTTTACAAGGGCTAATTGTACAAATATGTACAGTAAATGACATATGCTATGTAAGCAAGATACATAGAATAGTTGAAGTGAAGCAGTAGGTTAGTATTGCAATGGTTTGATTTGCAAATGAGAGATATAGTAAATCTCTCTTTGTATTGGTTGGAGCAAGGCTACTAATCATTTCTGGAAAAGTAAATTAGGAAAATAGGACATTATATATTTTTCAAATATTTAATTGGGAGATGTGGATTAACTAAGCATTGACTACCTACACATCCCTTTGCATTGACATATAGTATCCTATTCATGAACATGAAACACATAATAACATTAAGTATTTTGCAAGCTTTGTTGATAGGCTTCTGGCCATGCAAGCAATGAATACATAGTTAAACAAGCAATACCTCTAGCTATCAAGTATGGTAAAAAAATTGCAAAACCACTCACCAATAGTGCATTGTTCGTAAAGTAAAGAACATGGAAGAGGGGAATGAAGAGCTAAAAACATACAATGTTTTCAAAAAACAATAAACAAAGGAGAATTAGTACAAATAAAACTCAACAGATGCTTGAGGTGTATGTCAAATTAAAAAGGAATGATTGCAACAGTCATTTGGTCATAAAAAACATACATGTTTTATATATGTGGCATATAGTAGACCGAGAAGTTGTAATACTGGCTTTTAATTTAGTTTAAGAGGAACATGAGAAAATTAAGTGTTGTTTAGCATTTAAAGGCGAAGTATGTTTACTTTAGAATGAGAGTGTGAAGAAGTTTTATTCCTTAAAATATGAAATATAGTAATATAGGCCAAATAACTAGGACAATAAGTGTAATAAAAAGAGAAGTGCAAGTACATCCAATGGTAGACAACTTTGCAATTGATTGTGTATCTTCGAAACCTACAATTTGAGTATCATGATTAGTATAGAAGCAATATTTTTATATAATTTTAAACAAATGTTGGAAACTAAAGAGGGGAATATTATTTCTATCAGTATAGTTTTGTACCTTGCTGTAGCATGTGTTGTTCATTCAGTTTGGAAAATAGCATCTGTGATGACATTGTTTGGATTGAGGTTGAAGTGTCCTTTGGCGGTGAAGTCTCGTAGTGCAAATATAATTGCTGATTTTTCCTTCACATAGTCTTCATATTTCATGTTTTGAAGAGTAGGCAATAGTTGTTGGAGGACATGGTTTTGAATTGAACAATGGATTGTTTGCTTTTCATTTGTTATGATAATAGTTTTAGGATTAAGTGAGTATATGCAACTCACTTCCTTGTCACATTGGTTGCAATTAGTGGTATCTTGTTGGAGCATGCCATAATTGTTGAATTTGTAATTGCAAAATAGGCAAAAATCTTCAAATGGATTTGAAAGTGCATTTTCCGCTTTTAATGTACCTAAAACCTAAAACATGCCAATGTGATATGTTAGAAGGGGCAATTATGAAAAATTTAAATTAAAAATTGATGATAATTTAAAAAAGTCACCTTAGATGTTGATTTAATCAAAGTAGTTAGCTTATCCATTGTTCTTTTGTCAATCAATTTGCAAAGAAATATTGATCTGCCTATGTGGAACATGTTCCTTTGGTCTGTACTTTTTAGGATATTTTTGAAAAGATATGTTGGAGTTTTATTCCTATGTAGTTGTTCCTCTATTTGCAAGTATTGTTGTTCATGAGATGGATGAAGTTGCAGCTGCGTAGGAATTACAATGTTGGTTTTTGTTGCACTAATTTTTTTGTAGACAACACTACGATATAAAAGAAAGTTAAAATTGATTAGTTGTGTATGACAGGGAGAAATTTCTACCTGTGCTCTATCACATTCTAATTTTCCATCTTTGATGTCAATTGCATATTGGTTGCCTACTTTCTTAGCACCAAAAACCAAAGCACCTATTGTTCCTATTGGATACTGATATGTGGCTGCCAACAGTTGGTTGATAGTTGTATCTAGAATGAAATAGTAATCTGTAGAGAAGCGAGGCTTGCTTTCATATGTGCTTGTGTTTGTCAATATAAGCATGCAATCGAAGTCCTCTCTATCATAATCTATTCTAGGTGCAATCTGGAAGCCTGATATTGAGACTCCCAATCCTGGAATTATTTTGTGTTGATGTTCTTGGACAAGGTTTCCATTGATATTTAATGTAATTGTCATTTTTGCTTTTAGATCTGTGAGATCAACATGCAGGACCTCACGTGTTTTATTTACTTTGTCCAATATTGCTTTGTAGACAACTAGAACGTCACCTTGAATTGTGTCACCAAATTTTTGTGCATTCAAGTCCTCAATTGATATAGTCTTTTTGACTTTTGTTCTACAAATGGAAAGAGAAATATAAATCTTATATTTAGACTATGTAGAAATGCATGTGATAGGGAAAAAGAATAAATTGTTTACCATTTTCTTGTGTCGTCTTCCATGGTTTACATTTTATGTTGTGGTATTTTTGTTTGATCCATCATGTGCCTGCAAAGTAGTGATATAGTATTGGAGAATGCATTGCAAAATGTATTATTGATATATGCTTAGATATGGTGTAATGTTGAATTGATTCAATGGCTGAGATGGAACTTTAGGAAAATAGGAAAGTGGTCAATCCAATATGCATAAGATCTGTAAATATTGCATATATTTGTGTTTGAATTTGACCATACATGGTCAATGAGCGGCTTGTGTAGGCTGTGTGATTCGTTTAACAAAAAATGAATGTTGTTAGTTTCCATGAAATTTTGGAGTGGTCTTTTGCTTTTGGTTTCTAAACACATGTCAATATTAAAGTCACCCACAATGTAAAATATGTTTTTGGTATCTATCCTTTTGTTTCTCTTTGAATATTCTAGTACCTTTCCTAAAGCACAACATTTGGCAGATTGTGCATGTGTATTTTGGCATATCTTGAATTGTTCTTTCGTAAAGCTCTACTGGTGACAATTTATTTTCCTTTTTTGATCTCATAGGTATAATTGGATTTTGTTTACTATTTCTAATGAAGTTCTTAATGTGCTACACTCTTACAATTGAGTTATGTTTTACATGCTTTTGTTATTATCTTCCTTTTGCTTTTTGTTGCAATTGGTAATTTGGTATTTTGTATTGTTTCTAATCTATTTTTTAAGTTGATTTAACCTTATTGGCCATTGGATATCAAGAATGTCTAGTTGTATTCTTTGGAGTGGTTCAAAATGCCCATTTTCAAGGTTTGCATCATGGAATAGTATAGAATATGTAGGTGAGTTGGTTAGTTTGTTAAAGTGCAAGTACTTTTTTCTTGATGTTGTTGAGAATATATATATATGTTTATTCAACCATTTGGTTAGCCATTGAATACAAAACATGTCTCCTCATAAAATGGTTTCATTGTTACTTGTGCCCGGTTTCGCGGATAGGCACATTCTATGTAAATATGTATCAAGTTCATGTACTTTGTGCAACCTATATAGAGCTTCAAGATCAAGGTCAAAGCTGTATGATTTAATTGCATCTCTATCTCCTTTCGCAAGGCAATCTAAGAAGTAATCTAGTGTTGCTTTTCGTAGCTCAATTGATGTCTACTGATTGTTCAACAGTACTTGGAACGAGTCAAACAAATAGTCTCCAACATTGTACTCAAATGTACCTATCCTACATAGCCCGTTATTTTGAAGTACAATGTCTATGTTGCAAACTTGTGAGCAGTTTGCATATTCATAGTTATCAACATCTATTATTCCTATATTTTGATATCTTGTCTCCATTCAAAATGGATAAAGTATTACATTGTAAAAAATGTTAATTGGGCTTAATTTGTATATATGCTAAATCTCTAGTGCTCTACACATGAGTGCACAACAACGAAGGCGATCTTTTCCATAGACAATAAATTCTTTCATTGGAAACTGAGAAGAACAATGATCAAAGAAACTAACCTTGCATTTCCTTGTTCAACAATTGACTACATTTGCA
>VDFB02016432.1:0-43175 GCA_007258455.2 Sequoia sempervirens | reverse complement strand
CATACACATCCTTGAAATCATCATCTCCTTCATACATACCTCTCAAAGCATCTATACCCACACTTTGGAGTTGAATTTCTTGCACCAACATTTGTCTTTTTCTCAAAGCATCTTCCACCTTGTTTGACTGTCATTTTTTGTGCTTTATGCTAAAAGTGCAGCTTTGTAGGTACTCCATCCACTTCACATGTCTATGGCTCAATTTATCCTGGATGTTCAAGAAACTCAAAGCATGATTGTTAGTAAAAACAATAAATTCCTTTGGAAGGAGACACTGTCTCCACTTTTTCAATGCTTGAACCATTGCATACAATTCTAAATCATAAGAAGAATACTTCTTCTCAGCCTCATTTAGCTTCTCAATGAAAAATTCTACATGTCTTCCCTCTTGACTCAAAACTGTACCAATTACATACCCACTTGCATCATATTGTATTGTGAACACTTTATTGAAGTCAAGCAATGCTAAGATGGGTTGCTGAGCTACCTTTGTTTTAGAATTTGAAAACTTCTTTTTGCCTCATCAAACCACATAAAGCTCTTCCTTTTATCACCTTTTATTGTATCAATGATAGGAGAACAAATATGACTAAAATTTCTTACAATTTTTCTGTAGAAACTAGCAAGACCCTGGAAGCTTCTTAGCTCACTAACTGATTTTGGAATAGTCCAGTTCAAAATGGCTTATACCTTGTTGGGGTCCATCTTCAAGGTTCCTTTTCAAATCACAAAACTAAGATAGATCAACTCTTCCTTCATGAATTCACACTTTTTCAAGTTAATCATCAACTTTTCTTCATTCATCCTCTTGAACACCATGTCCAAATGTTGCAAGTGTTCCTCTTTAGTCTTGCTAAACACAAGAATGTCATCCAAGTACACAACTACAAATTTACCTATGAAAGGCTTCAAAACTTCATTCATTGGTCTCATGAAAGTGCTTGGTGCATTTTAAAGCCCAAATGGCATCACCATTCATACAACCCCTCATTGGTTTTAAAATCAGTTTTCCACTCATCCCCTTCTCTTACCCTAATATGATGATAGCCACTTTTGAGGTCAATTTTTGAAAAGTAACAAGCTCCTCCTAAACAATCCATCAAATCCTCCATTCTAGGTATTGGAAACCTATACCTTATAGTGATTTTGTTGATTTCCCTCGAATCAGTGCACATTCTTCAATCTCCACCTTTTTTAGGTGCCAACACTATATGAACAACACATGGACTTAAAATTTCCCTTATGAGAACCTTATCTAGAAATTCATGTATTTGTTTCCTTATCTCTTCATTTTGTTGAGGAGTCATCTTGCATGAAGCCTTATTGGATAATTTTGCACCTGGTATAAAGTCTATGTGGTGGCTCACATCCCTTATAGGTGGAAAAGAACTAGGGAGCTCATCAACAACTATCTTTATAATTGTTCAACAAAGTTTTCACTTCCTTGGGAACATCTTCAAGATTTGTTGTTGTCATCACATATTTTAGTCTGATTATGATTGTATACCCTTGTCCACCTTCCTTTTTCATATTTTTCAAGAATTATTTCTCCCCAACCAACATAACACTTGACCTAACTTGAGTATCTACATTTTCATCTTGAAAAGGGGTGAGGGTAAAAGAGACTCCATCATTTTCAATCACATATTTATTTTTTTCCCATCATGCTTTTCTTTTCTATCACACTACCAAGGTTTTCCTAGCAGCAAGTGACAAATATCCATTAGGATGTTGTCACATAAAATCTTGTCTTTGTATCCCCCAATGTTAAACTCAACCCATGTTTATTTATTGACCAAGACTTGTTGACCCTTATTCATCCAAGAAACATTATAAGGTGTAGAGTGTGGAATCCTTTTCATCTTTATTTTTTCAACCGCCTAAAGAAACTAAAATTACTAAACTTAATCAACAAACAACCTTGCATACCTTGCCTTAAGATTTGCAAGTAGTTATAAACAATGACTCTTTGTGGAGGCTCCTCTCACCATATGAACCTTGAGTAGTGTTCTCCTTCACTATCATACTTCTCCAACCTCTAGAGTAGTATTGCTAAGAAGGAGAGTTAATACTCTCACAATCTTCCTCTTGTGCCCAACTATGTTCCTCAAGCCACCTCCATGTGATGTGGATGGTTGTTTCTCCCAGCACTTCCATGCTGATGGCTAAATTGATTACATTGGTAACATCTCCTTGAAAATGTGTTTGAGCTCTACCTTTTCTCTCAAAAATCTGCCTCTCCATTAGTTCTACCTTGAACTACACCTCTGACTTTGAGCCTTGTTCTTGTTTCCCCTGACTCTCCCCTTGTGCCTCAGTGGATCGGCCCTCTTCCTCCAAATGTTCCTCTTCCCTTGAAGTTATTTCCTCTACCTCTACTTTTTTTTTCCTTCCTTCTTTTCAACTTCTCTTCTACCCTAATAGCCAATTGAAAGCACTCTTCCACCATTCTAGGGGTGGCAAGACTCAATTCATCCTGGATATTGAACCTTAGTCCATTCATATACCTTGCTATCTTCTCCACTTCATCCTCAACATGACCTGCTCTAAGGCTCAATTTGTGAAACTCCTCTGTGTAGGCCATGACATCCATTTCCTTTTGCTTTAGGTTTTGCAACTTCTTGAATGTTTGAATTGCATGGTTATCGGGAAAGAATTGACTTTTAAACTTAGACACCATCCTATCCCATGAATTTATTTTTCCTTTGCCCTTTTTTCACTCTCTCATCCTACACATAGTTCCACCAAGTTAGGGTAGGGCCTTTCATTTTAGTTTTTGCAAACTTTACCTTTTGTTCTTCTGCTACCTCCTTGTATTCAAAGTAATTGTCTAGTGCATCAGTCTAATCCAACACTTCTTCACTATCCATCTTCCCACTATACATGTGAAATTCCATCTTCACCTCAGAAACATCTCCTCTGTCAACCTTCAACATCTTAACCATCCTTATTTCATTAGGGTCCAACTCATCATCACCTTGGACTCCTCTTTGAGGGTTTTCATTCTCACCCTCTTCCTCTTCCTCTTGGTCACTCTCCTCTTCAGCGGCCTACCTCTTCTTTGGTTTGTTTCTATGATTTAAATCTAGCTAAATAGCTTCTTGAGACTCTCCTTCATCATTCGATTTCTAGAAATGACTACACCACCCCTTTGAGTACTTTTGTCCTTTCAAATTGCAACTTGTCATTCTTCAAAATTTATCCTTCCTTCAAAAAAGATCAAAATCTATACTGGAATACCTTGCAATTTTACGTCAGATGGGTGGAGTCTTCATATAAATCACAATTCAATCAACTTTGAACAATATTTCCACTATGAAAACCCTAACTTGGTGTTTTCTCACAATTTCCTTCAATTTTGCTTGTAGCACATCAAACAGTGAATTTTCATCATATCTTTCAAAAGCGATTTCAAACACACAAAATAATTATCATTCTTGATACCCTTTATGGACTTATTTAACATATTCAATCTAAAGATAGGGTTGTTTTGTAACAACACCCTCTAAAAATAACTGATACACAACAACTAGGCCAAATTAGGACACTTTTACAAAACAACTATAAGGTATTCCTTCTCAAAATGAAAAAAATTCACTCTAAAGGCTTAGATAGATCACAAGGGGTCTAAAACAACATATTTTCTCCACTAGAGCATCTACAAACTCACCAACTATCAAAACCCTACCTCTACCTATCAATTCTAACCTAATACATTGAGATATTAGGCTAGGGCTTGCACAAACATTCCCTAACTCCATCCCCTGCATCTAAAATCACTACCAAACTAAAAATCATCCATTCCACTGATTTACAGAGATTTCCACTAGTGGAATTGGCTTTTATTCCATGTTTTGCTTACAAACCCTCAAAACCAGGGTTTCCAACCCATTTCTAGTAAATTGCTTACAAAATCCTTCAAACCTTATGAAAAAAACTCAAATAAAATCCAAAATAAATATAGTTCATTCCTCTATCAAATACAATTTACTTTAGATCATAATCACTTAGTACGGAACCATACAGAATGTTGTAGCAACAAAATTGCACAAAAGATTATAGAAAGCAAAGCACTTCTTATTGTTTGAACTTCAAAAATAACTTCAAAAGCTTGCCTCAAATTTTGTGAAGCATATTTAAAATTTCTCAACACCAAACCAATGGTTCATAACCACTTTTTGAACCAAATGACCGTTCAACTTCCAAAAGCAACAAAAGTGCAATATTATGCAACTTTTTACAACAATTGCAAAATATGACAATATTAACTCAAACTGACCCCATGAGACTCATTACATGGAAAATGGTCTAAATAGACCTTATTACATCAAAACTAGACTCAAGACACAAAAACTCAACATTAGACCAAAATTTGCAACCTTTGACTAGGTGCCCCTGCACCAGTGTGGCTAGGAAGAAAGCCTTCATTAAGATATATAAGAGTAAATTGGATTGTGATGCATATGTACATGTGCCAAGGGAGAAGTGAAAAAAAATGGAGAATAAGGTTGTGAAATGTATCTTCATTGGTTATAGTTATGGTGTGAAAGGATGCAAGCTTTGAGATCCTATCACACACAAGGTAATATAGTAGAAGTGTGATTTTCAGAGAAATTAAGCTAGAATTGCAAGTAGAATTAAGTAAATAGAAAGAATTGATTGAACTTCCTTTGACACGTCAAAAATTTGAATTAATTCCCCAAGTGAGAATAACTTGAAGAGATATTGTCAATCTTTGAATCTTTAAAAGAGGGGGAAGAACCTCCACCTTAGGTTCTTTGAAGGTCTACTAGGTGTAGACAACCACTAGAAAGGTGTTCACCTAGTAGAAAACCACTAAAATTTTATTTTTTCTTTGAATACTAACATTGATGAACTAAAATATATATAAGAGGCATTGGGTGTGAATGGTGCAGAGTCTTGGAAAATTACCATGGATGAAGTGATGGTGGCCATAAGGAATAATGATACATGGAACTTAGTACCTTTTCTTAAAGGATGCAAACCTATTGGTTGAAAATAGGTGTTCAAAAATTAGACTAGTTCAGATGATAGTATTGAAAAGTACAAAGAATGGTTAGCTGCTAAATGTTACTCCTAGGTTGAGGGGGTGGATTAAGGTGGTATTTTTCTCCTATTGCAAAAATGGCATTTATTAAATTATTTCTTTCTATTGCTACAAATTATGATTAGAGGTGAAAAAATGGACTTGAAAATTACTTTCCTTCATGGTGATTTAGAGGAAGATATCTACATGAAACAACTAGAGCACTTCATGGTTAAAGGTAAAGAAATTATTTTGTAAATTGAAGAAATCCATGTACAGCCTAAAATGAAGTCCTATAATGTGACACCAAAAGTTTGATACATATGTGTTCAGTTTGGGATTTGACCATTCTAAACAATATAATTATGTTTATTTTTTGATGATATATTATTGATTGGTAAAGGGAAAGGTTTGATTTCATAAGTATCAGCTTGTAGCTAGATTTGAAATAAAGGATATAGTTGTAGTTGAACACATTCTTGGGATAGAAATTAGAAGGGATAGAGAGAACATAAAGTTATAGATTGGCTATAATAAGTATTTCAATTTAGTTTTACAAAGTTTTGACTAGCATGATTGTATACCATTATGTGTTCTTGTGACATTGGGAATGAACTTATCTATTACACATTAACTTGCATCTCTTTTAGAGATGGAAGCCATGAGTAGAGTGTCTTACCAATTGTAGTAGGAATTTTAATATATGAAATATGTTCTATACTAGACTAGTCATTGCTTGAGCAATGGGAGTTCTCAGTAGGTTTATGTTTAAATTTAGATTAATTAATTAGGAACTTGTTAAGAGTGTATTCATATATTTGTAATGTACCTAAAATTATCCCTTGCATTATCATGGTAATTTGATATGATACATACATTTTTTTATATCTATGGTTTTGTGGACGTTGATTGGGTAGGTGATGTTGATAGTAGAAGATTCACTAGTGCTTATGTGTTTAGTCTTTTTGGTGTTGTAATAAGTATGATTATTAAGTGATAGGTTGTGTTTTCTTTGTCCACTATAGAGCTTAAGTACATGGAAAAAATAAAACCATAAGCATAATTTTAAGTTTACTTTTTTCCCAAGCATTAGCCTTTTTTGTAGCCCATAAACCCTAATTTGTATCCATACATATAAAGGGATTTAATAATTAAATAGATTAAATTTTACTACACTTTTAATTAAATAGATTAAAATTTTACTACACTGTTTTTTTTAAATATTTTATTCTTTCTATATAAATAAAACTTTATTTCAATTAAAAAAATATGTATCGTAGGTGTGAATGTTGAAAGGTTTCGAAGGTATAAGATGCGTCTAGAATTAGAATGAGAAGAGTATTTGCTTATATCATGTCGCCGACAAATAAATAAAATAATATTGACTTATTGACTAATGACTAATGATGATCGAAAGCATGTGCGGTTTTGCTGTCACCTGGTTTCCTTGTTCCTATCTTAAATTACGTAAACGTTTTTTTTTTTATTGGAAAAGAGATAAATAAATTAAAAAGAAAATCAGAAAATTGCAAACAATTGCAATGACATCAAAGTGTCAAAAAGTCTTCAAGATCATACGGTTTAAATTCCATATCCAGCCAAACAATTAGGTTTAAATGGGAAGTCTCTATACTTTGATAAAAAAGAATTTTAAATAACATAATTCTATAGTAATTTCACCATTGTTTAATTAAAAAATATTATTCTGTAATTTTTTAATTACTCAAATTTAACAAATATATAAGATTTTAAGAATGCCCACATGGATGTAATTGTTTGCATTTTTTAACAAAATTATTAGTCTATTTTATTAAATTATAATGATAAACAAATTTACTTTATGATTAGGAGGATACTAATAATAAATGTGGAGTTGAATTAATAGAATTTAAATTAATTCAATATGACATTCAGTGTGAAATTTAGATAAAGAATTATAATGTTGAAGATGTTGAGATTTGATTTGTTGATGTGTAAATTATATTGGATCTTACCATATAAATATATCAAAATTTGTAAATTCATTACATCTCATCTTAATTTAGATTTGTGCTTAAGAAACATGTCTTTGTGCATACAAAAGTGAACTTGATAGAATTGATGATTTATTATGTGTTGGTATTTAAAGATATTCATTTGAACATTAAAACATAGGAAAAAAGGCATAGTTGAATTCAAAAGCTAGAAATTTACTCTTCACGAACTATAGAAAAATCACGCCTACCATTAAAACACATTTAATAATCATTTGAAATCCTAGAGCATTAAGAAATAATCAATAGTACTTGTATAAAATTCACATCCTAGATCAATTGTGTGGTTGTTTGCTATCTACCAAAATTTATGAAGGTTGTAAAGGTAGCCATGCAAGGGACGATTGATTAAGGAAAACATAAACCCTAACAATTCAACAATCTCCTTAAGGCATTTCTAAACATTGCCAATCTTTATACATGAACAAACTATAGGAATCATAACAAATTGAATCACAT
The DNA here is from genome assembly GCA_007258455.2 of Sequoia sempervirens. Lineage (NCBI taxonomy): Eukaryota > Viridiplantae > Streptophyta > Pinopsida > Cupressales > Cupressaceae > Sequoia > Sequoia sempervirens. The sequence continues at coordinate 35,636 of VDFB02016432.1, read as the reverse complement.
AAATCTACACAATAATAGATTTAGAATCATGTCTCAAAGAGATTAGATCCACACAACATAAAATTAGAAGTGTGAGATTAACCCATAAAAGATCTTAGATCTATAAAATTCAAGACAATTAGCATACAAAGGATGTTCATTTTTATGCTTGGTAGACTAAAATCCTATTTAATCTAACAAACCTTGTAACTTCAAAAGCTAAATGTGCCCTTTCTTCAAATTTAATTTTATAAATTAATATTTAATTATTTTAATATTTAAAGTAAGTATATATTTATTGATAAGGTTAAATAATTAACCTATATAATTGCATTAGAAAAAATATTATTTTACTTTGTATTTATTTTTGTAATAGTTGGATGTTCATGTACGTTTGCAATTGTGTATTTCTAATGTTTAGGTATTTGTTGTTTAATGATTGTAGTTCAAATGTAGCTTTAATTCTAGGATCAAGTTGTATTGTTGGCTCCCTAATTGTTGGTTGTTCATATATTTCAATTCTTTAGGAGTTTGTTGTTTATAGTTGTGGTTCAAATGAAGTTTAAAAAAAATCAATTTACAACTAATTCTAAGATCAAATCACATTGGTGTCTCCCTAATTGTTGGAATTTCATACATGTTTGCAAACTTGTAATTCTAATGTTCACGAGTTTAATGGTTGTTGTTCAAATGTAGTTAAACAAATATTTTTACAACTAATTATAAGATCAAGTCACATGGCTACTTCCCCCAATAAATTATGCATCCAAAAGATGTTGATAAAAGAAAAACACTTTCATTGTACTTATAAAAGATGAAAACTTCGATAGAACATGTCTAGTGAATTCTCTACTCCAAATTGTTGATTTGACATAGTTAAAAGTTATTAGAATTTTTTAAGAAGAAAAGGAATTTGTACTATATTATACTTAAAATCAAAAAGTGAAATCACAACTATTGTACTTAGATAAGTTTGATCATCTTTATTATATTAATCTATCATAGATTGTAGGATTAAGATTTGAAATTATATTGTTAAGAAAAAAAAGTTCAATAAATATATATAATAAAAATTATATATATAATTTAAAGTAGTAATAGAATAAATAGAAAGATAAAGTTGAATAGTTTAAAAAAAACTTACACGTAACATTTTAAATCACACCTATAAATCCTAAATACCTATGAAATTTCCACGCAGTTTAATGGATTTGAAATATGTAGAGATTATATATATATATTTATTTGATGAGATGAAAGATATATCTTGGGCGGCAACAGATTGAGGGCAGATTCACTTCATTGCAAGTGGAAGGGATGTGTGTGTTTCAGCATGACGTATTTATCAACCGAAACTTGCACCATACTCTTTTGGAATAGGGCCCCACCACTTAGATTTGCCCTACTGAAAGTCCTGCTTCTAGATTCCTGTGTCCTTTGGCCGGTGGTAAGGTTAGTGTCACTGAATTTTCTCAGGCCATGCCTATATAACAGGCCAGGGGGGATGTGAAGTTACTGCTTACTACTCTTACAATTGGCTTCTGAAGCATCGGAAGGGAAAGGGCAAGAGCAATGGAAAGGGAAAGGGCAATGGCAATGGAAAAGAAAGAAGCTTCAGAGGCTGAATATGTGGTAGTGGGGCAATCTTACACACAGTCTCACGCTAACACTAGCCGAGTGCAGGGGAAGGGGATCATGGCTCCTCCACAGCGGGGGAAGATTAAAAAGGGCATTTTTGCTTCTATTCCTCCGGCGAAGGACCCCAAACGATCTTAAATCGATTTGGGGGAATTGGGGCGTTAGGGTTCTTATTTCTTCTAATTTGCTGCTGTTGGCGTTGTAGGCTAAGTACCTTTATTCATGGGCTATTGCAGCTGTGCATAGTATGAAGCTCATCTCATCTGTAAGTTGTGTATTCAGGACTGCCAGTCCACTACCGTTTGTAAATATAATAAATTTAATGCTTTTACTGTAATTATTTTGAAATCGAATGTTAATATAATAAATTTAATGTTTTTATTGTAATTGTGTTTAACTGTTTTAGTTTTATTGAAAAGATTGCCTCTGGATTTAGTTGTGTATGTATTTAAAAAATATGGATTCAAAAATATATAAATTGAATGTTGAAACAATCTTTTCAGTACCGTATAGATTGTGGATTATGGGTTCTCATAAGAAATTAAAATTTTCACTTAATTTTCAGATGAAACTGTAATATTACTAAAAATGTTACAGTTCATGTAATCTTGTATTTTTATTGTTGAGTTTGTGGTTGTAATATTGGACCTTTTTGTTGCCTTTGTGGCTGGTCTTATGGTTGTACAACTATTCACTTCATTTACCATTAGTTGGGAAATTATTAATGGAAAATATTTTGAACAAGGTTTTAAGTTTTTAACAAATAAATTGTAGTTGGTATGAGTTTTTCAGAGTTAATGAAACAAAATGCAAGTTTTTGGTTTGAACTGTGGATGTTTTTTCAGTTTACCTTTGAGATCACACAAACAAACTATAATTTAATTTGTTTTTAAATGTTCTTATAATTATATGATTTATTTTTGGAAGATAGACGATTTTCAGCCTTTCTAAGAAGACTTTTAAGACTTTAAATAATTTGCGAATAAATTTTAGAGATTTTTATAAGATTTTAGTTTTTTAACAAATAATTTGTGAATGAATTTTTTTAAATATTTTTGTTTTTTTTTTAATTATACTTTACCCATTTAACATAAAAATAGATTGAAAATATCATTATGAATCTTAATTACAAAAATATAAAATAAAAATAATATCAGAAATATAAATTAGAAAGCCTATGATTTAAAATTTTATTTAAATTTATGATCTTTCCCTTGATAAAAAATAATCTAAATTAAAAAAATACAAATTTAAATTAACTTAACCTGAAATTTCATTAACCCCTATAATTTCAAAACAATAAATTATATATCTAGATTAGTTAAGAAATAATTATATTTATAAAATAATTATTAATCTTAAATTGTTATCTTGAATATATTGATTGATTGTTAAATTAAAAAACACAAATCTAAATTAACCTAACCTTAAATTTTATTAACCCCTTATATAATTTCCAAAAACTATAAATTGTATATATGTAAATTACTTAGAAAATAATTATATTTATAAAATAATTATTAATAATAAATTGCTAGCTTAAATATATTGATTGATTATTAAATTAACAAATCAACTGATTAAAAATAAAATATTTATTTAAAAAATCATTATTTCTGTACAATTGTAAACTTGAGAGCGTTGACTTCAGATCAACGCGTAATGGATTGGACCTAACTAGGGGAAAAAGAAAATTATTTTCCTCAATTAGGTAAAAGAGAAAAGGATTATAAATTTTCGTTACTCTTTGCTTCCAATGAAGATTTAAAAACATAAATATCGCCGTCTAATATGGGTTTATTTAATTTTTTTTCACTTTTGAGTGCGGTGATGGTTTGTAGTTAATTTGTATTTTTTTTATGACAATTTTTTTTTTTTTAAATTCTTATTTGTTTTAATATTTTTTCGTATATAATTTGGATTATTTTTTTTTTCATGTTTTTTTAATGAGAATGTGTAAGATAGTTATTTGTGAATTTAAAATCTAATTTTCTCATATAAATACTTACTTTTTTCACATCCTAAAAACTCTAATTCACTTTCAACTTTAAAAGGAGATCAATTGTTTATTAAAGAGGATTAAGTATAAAAAAATAATCCAACCACTTAATAAATATTTAAGAAATGCACTTAAATATCTAGGACATCCAAAAGAACACTCATGACATATGTAGCTACAATATAAGTCTTGTTGATAGACCTCTATTATAACATTAGTTTGTACCTTACATCTTGAGTTTATTCACACTTTTAAAGCTGATTTTTCACAAACAATTGAATCAACCCATGGATTTGATTGAGGACGATTCCTATTTGTGCCACAAGAACCATTTTTTTACTTTTAGATATTTTGAGTACATGAGCAAGTGCATGTTAAGTTATCAATGATTGTACCTATTTTTGTCAAACAAAAGGCATTATAATGCTAGTGTATTAGGTGGACATTAATTCATCTAAACAAACAAGAATACACATGAATATATATGATTGTATTTATATGGATAGGAGCTTTCAAGATCAAGCATTATTAGTTTGTGGTCTCGTATGTGACAAAATAGTGTCAACATGGATAAATAAATTATAATTTCAAGATTGTCATCTTTTTGCCTACTTTTCCACAATTATTGACATCCACATCGTAACATAGAAAAAATACATTATCCCTTTCCTTTCTTTCTTTTGTACACATTTTCTATTTATAATGCAATCTCAAGATCCCAACAACATATTTCTTTAATTTTAAATTTTAAAAATAAACATGTCATTGTATTATTATTTTAGTTAGATCTTAAAAGGATAAGCAATATATATTTAATTTAATTTAATTTATGTAATAAAGTTTTAGAAAGACTTAAATTGATCTATGATACAAAAATAGATACAAATTATGAAGGATAAAGGGAGTGTAGGGGGCAAATCTCAAAAATTATAAAAGCAAACAATGTAAAAAAAGAAAAACAAGTTAGATTTATGATCCTTAAAGGTCCCAGATATTTGCATTTAAAGCAACAAAAAACTGTGATAAACATAAGATCATGGAGTCACTAGATTTGTGATACCTCACAAATCTACTATATAAATGCAAAAGTTGACAAATAAATCACTAAAAATGTATAATATATGAAGTTATAAAAATCACTATAATTATGCAATCATAAAAAATAACTAAATTTGTAAATACCTCATGAATTTGATTAAATAATATTTTCTTAGCACAACGAAAACTAGAAATTAAATTAATAATGATTATAGTATAGAGAACACAATGATATGAATTGAAACAAAATATCATAATGGAATAAATATGATATGAAACAAAATATCGTAATGGGAAAACTACTTTATAGATAACACAAAGGTGAATACTAGATTAATGTTCTTTATTCTTCCAAACATATGTCAACCATTAAGTTATGTTCCACCTAAAAACTTCATTGTTTTTATTAATGTAAATTGGTTTTAAAGTGACCCAAAACCCTATACATAGCATAGAACAACTCAAAGCACATACAATGTTCTCCTAGGTGAGAGGAAAATACAATTGGAACTAAGCTACCAAGAAAGAATCAACATAATTGCATCCAAGTTTCTAGACACAAAAGAGTGCTTAGAGATCCAATCTAAACAACATCAAACCCTACTTTATTCATTCTCACACCATTCACTCTAATGTACAATAAGAAGATAGACTTGGGAAGACCATTCTTTCATCTTTGAGTAATTATGCAGGATATGTTATTATCCAAGTCCTCATACTTAGGAGAAGGGGAGAGTCCCCCTTAGAGGGACCATCCAGGACACAATAGAAACATGGGAACATCTAGTCAATATTGTCAATTATCAAACAATCGTCTCAAAAGCAAGTGGATACAATGTCAAAGTCAAAGGTGTAGTAGACTAAGCAACCAAAACAAAAGGCAAGACTCACCAAAAGGAGTTGACGGAGTTGAAAGAATAAAACTTTCCAAATTCATGCCAACCTCATGAGAAGAACTCATTGAGAACATGGCTAGCCACAAGGAGAATGAGAATATAAGATCCCCACATCTTAAGAAGACTTGTCAACCTAAGAGGAACTATCAACTAGAGAGTCAAAAGCATTAATAGTCAAGTGATCTTCATAAATATCCCTTCACCATACAGTCGTACCCTTGAGCTATAAAATGAACAATCAAAATTCAATTATTTTTAATAATTCAATTATAATTAAATCTTCAATTTTTATCTAATATATTATAAATTTATTTTTAAAAGTTGGAAATGCATTTTGTAAAACTTAAACTATATTTACATTATCTAATACATTACACTAATAAATTTTAAATTCTAATTTTACATTAAATTATTAATTATAAAAATTAATAAAAATATAATTATAACATATTTAGAATAATTTAATAATATTATATTATTATAACTTAATTAATATTATGTTACTTATATAATACATTTAACAACGAAGAGTTAAAAATTATTACAATGATGATAGAATCTTATAAAAGAAAACAAATTTTATTTTACACTATTTCAAAGTGATAGTTATACATACTCTCAAATCAACTCATTTAAAAAATAGCCCACTCGGCTAGCAGAGTTGGCTTCGGCCGTGGGTTTGCTCCCCAAAAGTCTCATATGGACTGTTAGAAGACACCCTTATCACATAAAAAAAAAAGTCATTTAAAAAATAATAATATACTAAATTCTATATTTTTGGTCACCCTCAAAAGATTCCAAATCCACGCAAATTCTAACAATATCCCCATCCTATCCATTATTGCGTGTGAACACACGAAGATATCCTTATGAAATCATGAGCATCGAATGACAGTAATGATTATATTATAGACTTTTGTTATGTATGGAAGAAAAATAATACCCGCCATATCTACCAGTGGGGTTATACCTCCCACACTCACGTGGAGGTGGGGACCACCAACACAACATATCACTTTCCAATATGCTACCAAGTACCATGCATGCAATTGTTTTCTTGAAACCCCATAAGTCAATCATTGGAAAACTAAGTATTTATTGTATGTAACATAAAAATTAATTTATAGGGTAACCATCTCACAAACCCTACAAATAGTTCAAAAGACATTTTAAAATATTTTATTGTGTGAGAATTACTGAGCCATTAAATGACGAAAAGAGACTCTCAATTTTGTTGAGTCACTTTATCCTCGTCCAAATCCCCCTCTCTAGAACGATTTCATTTAGATGGTATGAATGTTCAAGCCTTACGTTTCAGAGAATTAGTTCATTGTACACTTGACAAATGAGGAAACTCTTCTTGATTTTTCACAATGAAGTGTCATTGTTCAATTTTGGACATATTTGGAGGCTAACTATCCCTGCTCAAAAGTTTCATGTCAAATATTTTATTTAGAGCAATCAAATTAATGAGATCATGTTTCAAGAGGAGAAAGTTAATGCAGTGTGATTAGATGCCATTCTTGCCTCTATTTGGCAAGAGGCCCTCTTCTTTCACACAAATCACATTGATGGTAGTGGTGGAGTCATTTGGGGCATTCTTGTTGGTTTGTCTAATATATTGTGGCTTCTAGGTTGACCAGTGTAATTATTACATTTGAACTATTGTTCTTTTTCAAGGCGTCTTAAATGTGTTGGTGTAAATAGGTAATTTCCTAACTAGTTATTAGTGGGTCCTATTTACATGTTAAGTCCACCTAGATCATAGGTATATTTCTAGAAGTTTTAAGCTATTTAGATAAGAATTTATATTTTTAGCTTTTATTTAATATTAGGGTCTTAGGTCATTTAATGATGATTCATGTCATTTAATAATGACACAAATCATTTAATGTTTTCCATTTGGTGCTTCATCACACCTTGTCTATATAAGCAATGTCATTGTACACTTGTGTAACATACCTCATTATCATATTTAATAGATCTTAATATCAAGCAAGCTCATTTATTGCATACTCCCTTGTAGAAGATTTCCATTGTTTTTTGTAGATGGTCTTAGTTATAGAGTTAATCTTTAGCTCCTACACACATAGGTACAACAAGAATTGCTAATGGGAGTGATAAGATAAAAGATTATAAGATGAAAAGTCATGCTCTTGTTGTAGCACATGTTGATGAGTCTAAAATATGGATTCTTGACTATGGGGCTTCATATCATATGGCAATATCACTTGACAGGTTCTCGTCCTTGAAGCATACTTCAATTATGAAGATCTTGATGGCTAATGGTGTTTATTTGGATGTTTTTGGTGAAGGAGTTGTTGATGTGCCTAATGGTAGTTTTCATAATATTTTTTGCATTCAATGTATAATCTTCTTTCTATATAAATCAAAAAAATTGGTATGTCAATTGAGTTTACTCCAGATTCAGTCTTCATTGGTGATTTGCAAATTAGGCAACTTGTTGCAATGGGTAGGATTGATTGTGATGGTCACATCTACACCTTTTTCCTATTACATTCTTGATGGTGAGTGTTCTATGGTGGATTCTCCTAGATCTAGTGTGGGTAGTTGTTTAGATGGTGGTTTTGGTGGTTTCTCGAACCTCGTTGTTCATCATCCCTTTAATGAGGTTCTATCATCTCCTAATTCTTTATACTTGAGTGTTGACTTGGTTTCTAGGACTTTAGATGAGCATGATATCTTTTCTTTTTCAAATTTATCTTTATAGGATGGTTTCATGGCAGGTATATTAGATTTTGTTTGTTATTTTTATTTTTCAAATTTGGAGGATATGTTTGAGGGGGTCTCACTCTTCTTTGATCACACATCTTATTTGGAGATTACTCTTGAGTTTCCAAATCCTTGGTTTTCTTCCTTGATTGGGCTCACACTTGATTTTTTTGAGACATCGTTAAAGACATTTGATGTATCTTAAGAGATATCATTCATGAGGCTTCTTCCCTCTTGCTTCTTCATGGAGATGAGGTTTCTTCAACATCAATTTTTGGATTTATTTCTTCCCAAGGAGAGACATGTTGTTTGTAGCCATTGGATACTCCTTTGTCTTCATCTACATTCTTAACTCGTTTTGGAGCTACTTGATTAGGGGGGGCTATGTGGCCTCTTTCTTTCCCTCTTATGGGGGAGGCATTTTTAATGTATATTTTTGATGGATGTTGTACTTGGGGGTATCATGAATTCCTCCATCTTTCATCATTTGGTTATATCTTTTCTCTCTTTTGGAGAGGGGTTTTTTCCCATGCAGTTTTTCTTCATTTCTCTATTTGTGAGAGATTGCATTTGTACATGGGTACCTAAAATGGCCTCATATTTGGGACCCATCCTTGCATCTTTGCATCATTTGTATAATAATTTCTTCTCCCTAAGTTTCATTTAAGGAGGTGTGTTGGTGTAAATAGGTAATTTTCATAGCTAGTCATTAGTGGGGCCCTGTTTATGTGTTAAGTCCACTTAGGTCCTACACATATTTCTAGAAGCTTTAAGTTGTTTAGATAAGATTTTAGCTTTTTAGCTTTTATTTAGTATTAGGATCCTAGGTCATTTAATGATGACTCATGTCATTTAATGTTTTGAATTTGGTACTTCATCACACCTTGTCTATATAAGCAAGGTCATTGTATACCTTTGTAACATACTTCATCATCATTTTTAATAAATTTTAATATCAAGCAAGCTCATTTCTTGCATACTGTAGAAGGTTTCCAATTTTTTTGTAGGTGGTCTTGGGTATAGAGCTAATCTTCAACTCCTACAATATCGATTTTGTTCTATTTATGCTCCAAATACCCCCTAGAGAGAACCTTGCTTTGGGAATGGCTTCATCTTCATCGTACTATTGTTGAGTGATTTTTGGAGCATGAGTTCAGCATGGTTGACCATCCATTTGACTAGATTTGGGGTCCAACTCTTTTCTCCCATGAAGCTTGGACTTTGGCTCAAAACTTCCTAGGAGTCTATGAACCTCTCTTGGACAAAATTAACTCTATATTGTCACATTGGTTTACTTGGACCAATTGTCATGAGGTATTTTTGAGAAAAATGAGTCATTTGGAATATTTCTATATTTCTTATATATAATAGATTCTACCCTCCCATGTTGGTCTATTGGTTCATTTCAATCTCTTAGCTACTCTCTTTGATCACCTCCCCATCTTTACCACCATTGCCTTCATTGAGTCCCCTCCTCTCCCCAATAAGCTTCCCTACAAATTAAATATTTCCTACTTAAATTGGTAAGACTACATTGATGACCTTTTAGTGACTTGAAAATTTGAACCAAAGCCCCAACATGACAAGTGGATTATTTGGTGGTAGAGAACCATTTCTTTTTGTATATTATTCCTTTGTGACTATGGGCAAAGCATCGCTGCTAAGCGTCATAGGCTTGAAAAATCCTTTAAAGGTTACCTAAAACGTAGTAATTCCCTTCTTATTTCTAATCCTTTTTATGTCACCTTTCAACAATCAATCATTAAAACTAAAAATTTACTTTAAAAGTTATTTTACAAAGGAAAAGGAGTTCAAGTGTGTGCTTGCCTCCAATGGATCAAGGATGGGGATAGAAGGTATAAAGTTTTATTTCAATTCCTACAATACAAACATAAAAAAAGAGAAAATCTATGCCATAAAATCTACTAATGGTTCTTTACATAATATCCAATCTACCATTTTACAACTTTCTATGAACACTTTAATTTTTTTTTATTGATGAATCAATTGGAGACACCCTTCTTCCCATTATTGAAGAATGTCTTGCAAATTGTATCCCTTGAAAATAGACCTTAACGATATAAATTAGCTTGACCACATCCTTTCCATTGAAGAGACTAATGAGGCTCTTTATAGTATGACTTTGGAGAAAAGTCCAAGAATTGGCAAGCTTCTAGGTGGATTTTCTATTACATTGAGATCATGTTCTCTATGTAACATTTCTTCTCTATCTTCTTTCTCTATTCTGGAAGTGAGCCTTGGTTGTGAGCCTTTTTGGATAGTGTTTCCTATTTTGGCAGTGGGCCTTTATAACTGGTTTTGCAATTACTTATATTGTGAGCTAATCCTTACTATGGTTTTTCCCTCGGGTTTTCCACATAAATCTGGTGTTCTCTTGTGTAACTTGGTGCTGAGTTGTTTCAGTTTCTATTATTTTTCTTTCAAGCTAATTCATCATAGTAGATTAATAGTTTAATGAATGCTTGTGGATTTGAATGTTAATGATGGTTTTTATGTTTTGATAAGATACAATTGATTCACCCCCCCTATCAGTTGCCCTATTCATTCAACAAAATGAAGATTGAGAAGTAAATGAATGAGGTATAAGAGCATGCAATTCCTCCTCACTCTACTATACCACCTCCTCCTTCCCTTAGCTCTCACAACTACCTCCTTATCCACCCTCTCCAATTAATATTCACTCTTTCCCTTCAACTAGAACCATTCTATTCCCTTCATCACCATATACTTAATTTCCTCCTCCTCTTCATTCTCACCACTATGATTCCCCAAGCTAGACAATAATAGTAATTTGTGGAATCCCCCTCATCATTCTAATATCGAACGCAATACCTTTATCTATAATTCCCATCTCTTGATGAGCATATATTTCAATTTCCATTGGTTGGTTGTTATCAAATACTAGTAGTATAAGTTCCCATCCTACCACCTCCATTAGCTTTAGATTCCAAACCCCCTCCCATAAGTTTTGTGAAACATCTTACTTTCCAAGAAAACTCTTTCCAATACCACAAGTAGCCCCAACAACACCAATATTATCTCTAGGGGCTACTCAACTATTTCAATACACAACCATGGTAAGGGGGATACCCTTTATCAACAAAAAAATTAACCAAATCTAGGAAATTACACAAAAAAAGGAGACAAAGAGGAGGATATGCCAAGATGTCACTCCTACCACCAAATGGGTCAAGACTAAATATGTCTTAGTGCAAGATACCATAGATTTTTCCAATTTTACACCATTTGAAAATGAGTCTAAGGGAATATTATTGTTCATTGATTATCAAATGAAAATGATCAACACCAAAATTAAAGGCATGTCATAGAATACAAGGCATAATTCCAATAGGAGAGTGCTAAAGGATCCAACTTCTCTTTGATTGCACTATAGATGAGGTTATAGAAGTGATCTGAGGTAGATAAGATAAAACAAACAATCAAGGCCATCAAAGTAAAGATCAAGACACTAGAGGGCCAAGTGATGGTGGAATATAAGACTATAGCAACATAAGAATCCTAGGACAAGTAGTTCAAGAATTAGCTAGAGGATTCTTAGGTTTAAATCATTTAGATATTTATAAAGTTGGCAATAGATAAGTTCTAAAAGGCCATTGATGATGATACTGCAAAGGAATTGAAGAAGTAGGTGGAAAACCTCAAGGATGTACCTTCTTAATAGCAAGCTAATATAACTACTTTTGGCACCCAAATTATAGCCATCAAAGAAAACATGTATATCCAAGACCATCACTTGTATAAGTTAGACACTCAAAGCGAAACCTAGACACACATGATAAATGGTCTAACTAAAAAGGGATAAGACCTTGAAACTAAGTTATATGTATCCAAGGAATTAATTAAGATGCTATAGGCTAATAATGAAGAGCTATTTAAGCTATTTATCAAATTCCTTGAGGGTACAATCACAAATTTGTGTCACACTTTCAACCAAATAAATAATTCCGAGCGAACATTTCCAACCCAAAAAATTTCGGTTGAATAGGTTTCGACCAAAACTGCGTGGCCTATACATGTCACACAAAGTTTCAGCCAAATCCAAAAAATTAAAAATTTTCCCTTTGCCACTTTGAAATTGGATTATTTCATATGCATGGTTTTGGTAGAAAGAGTTTCAGTTGAAACCATTTCTATCAAAACTATTTATGTGGCATCTTAGTTGGCAATCAACTCAACTTTTTTTAGAATTTTTTGAAACATTCAACTTCAACTATGTATTTCTTCAATTAGAATGGTGTTTAAAAAAAAAAACTATTTTACAGAGCTCAGAGTGGTGAATCCAAATATATAATTTTTTTAATATTTTGATTAGTTTTAATATATTTTATTTTTAAAATAATGCAAGTAGACCTTGTTAAAGTTAAAAAAGAGGTTGATTTACAACTAGAGAAGAGAGTCCTCTTCAAAAGGGTATAACTTTTTTTTTGAAAATGATTAAAAAATAGACAATAGTTGATGTCTAATGAAAACTGACAAATTATGACAAGTTTGATTTTAAAATGTTATTACGAGAAAAATATACATCAAAATTTCAATTTATTTTTTCAATGCACTAGAAATTGAAGTTACCTATTTGGGAAAAAAAACTATGGGAAAGTGAAGTTTTTTTCTATTTATTTCTTGACGTCAAGTGAATTTCACTTTTTCATGAAATTTTTCAGAATTCCAAAATCTACTCTTAAATTGATAAAAAAAAATAGTCAAAACAATTTTTAAAAAATATGAAAAAATTACAGGATTAAATTTCATCAATATTTCTACCTTTCATTAGTTTACATCATTTTGAAATTTAAAACATAAAGACCACTTTTGTGTTGTCGAAGTTCAATTTATTTTGTTGTTGTTGGTCAATTCCTTTATAAAGTGTGATACAGGTTTGTGCTTTTACCCATGAGCTCATCAAAGATATTTGAAGAGCCTAGTAGAAATAAATAAAGGAATTTGTATCCTACTTCATACAATGCTATACTTATTAGAGCTCAAAAGGATACTACATGATATGGTTAATAAGTGGGTTGACTACATTAAGGCTTCTATCTCCCCTATTATTGATGATGTTCACACATACATTCCAAAAATCAATGCTTCCACCGTGAAAAAATTGGTAGGTATTTGTATTAATAGTATAACTATCTCTACTCAAAATGAAAATGATGTCCTCAACAAGGAAAGACTCCATTAAGAGTGTAAGGTACAAAGTTTAAAGTGGTGGAAATATCCATCTAGGGAATTGAAATGGTGAATACTAAAGGGGACTTTAAAGATCCACAATAGTTGTCTTTCCCTAGGGGCGTTTCATTAGGAAAGAGATCACAAGGAGTAGAGATTGAATTTCAACCTCAAAGGTGAGCCAATTAGACTTGGATCTCAGATCCTTAGGATAGTAGGTAAGATTTGGAATTAAATTGAAATGATATGCAATTCTTAAACTATATGAACTATAAGACCTAGAACATGAAATGCAAATTCTCGAAAGTATAGAAACTAAAGTTCCACAATTTTCAAGAAGATCTAAGAAGGGTTAGGACACATGTACCAACCACCAAAAGAAGATTTTGAGACTTGTTGAAGGACATATTCGCCCTAGGGAAAATGGGTCTTGATTAGGGGTCTTGAAAATTCTTTTTGTAGTTCTTTGAGGCAGGATCTTAGCTTTTGTTTTGCATAGGTTCCACTGCCGAAAAGCTAGAAATAAATTATGAATCTAAGTTTGTGTGGCTTGACAACAATGAATGCAACAAATGAAAGAATGTGAAATTGATCTTCAATACTTTCAATCCTTCTTCAACATGTAATCTACACATACAAAGAGGGAAAAAAATGTTTTGTTTCAATGAGGGTTTTCCTAAGTCAAACCCTATGTTTGATAATTAAATCTTGATGAAAGAATAATGATAATGGAGAAGGAAATTATGAATGAACACTTTCTTTTTACAACTCACCAAACCTTCAATGGCTTCCCTTAGAGGATTGAATTCAAACACATCACTTCAAGGAACATGATCTTGCTTTGCTTAATTTATTGGATACTTGAATGCTTGGATGCTTTGAGGATCAACAATGCATATTAGCCTTCACAAGATTATATAAACACAAATAAGCTTGAACATGGTGGTAGGATCTTGAATGCTACAACAAATGACTGATAAATCTGCTCTTGAATGCTCTTGAGAATAATATTTTCTCAATAGGATCTCTTGATTATGCAATTTATATTTCCAATGCTAAAAATACTATGTAATTATAGATGTTTATCTAATTTCCAAAAAAATAGATTCCAAAATCTGATATTTTCATATGAAATTTCAATCATTAAAATATTTCCAAAAAAATATTTAAAAATGGGTCCTAGGACTTGAAGGGGACCCATTCACCCTTGGGCAAATAGGTCCTGGCCTAAAATCCAGGACACTCATTCTCCAATGTGATTAAAATATTAATTGCATTGATTAAATATTGGTTTCCCTTTCAAAAAATGGGATAAATAAGGCTTTGGAATGCATAATTTGAAAAATTAGAAGCTTAATTAAGTCTAATTAAGGGTCCCAAAAAAAGTGTGAAATTATAAAGGGTATACAATTTCCTACACTACATTTAGCCCCCACTTTAGTGAGAGTATAAAATCATGCTCAAACTCACACTACAATAGACAAATATGCATTAAGAGAGGTCCAAGTGTACAAATTTTAGAAAGATAAGATGACAAGGATCAAGGAGGATGATCAAGCCCCCATGATCAAAGATCCCATGACAAACCAACATAAGGACAAAGGGACACACAAGATGTGTAAGATACATGCAACAAGACAAGATACACAAGCATACAATCTTAAAGCTAATGCAAAAGGGGATGGACTAACCACAATTGTGTTGCTGTCCTTCACTTATGAAACACATGGTTCCATTGGTGAGAAAGTGACATTATGCTCAACGACCATGAAAATATGCTCACAAGGGCTAGTGTAATTTTAGTATACACTAGGTGAGTCCCAAAGGCAAGATGAGAAACACACACTAGGTCTAAGTGGTGTGAACTCATAACAATGGGTGGCACATGGGAAAGTCATCACAAAAAAATGTGTACCCATAAGTCAGTGCTAAAATGATCAATGTGAAACATAGAAAAATAAGGTTCATCAAGGTGAATGGATCAAAATGATAAACCACTAATTTTCACTATCAAATATCCAATTATGAGAGACAAAAAATACAAATAACAATAAAAAACTAATCCTAACTGTTATAGAAACTATGAGGGAAGTTTTAAGAGCTTGAAATAATGTGTACTTTGTGGAAAACTTCTTGATTTTAGGCCACAAATGACTCATTCGCCTTTAGTGGAAAATGGGTCCTTGTTAGGGTTCTGAAAACTGACTTCTAGGTTTTATTCCTCTCAATCTCCACTCCTACATCCCAAGTTTTCACTACTTCAGGCCTCATTGAGTACTCATTCTCCTTTAGTGGCGAATGGTCCTTTTAGGGTTTCAGAAAACTAATTTTTGGGTCTTGTACTTTAATTCCTGCACTCTCAATTCCCAAGTTTTTAGGTTCCAAAAGTTTGAAATAAATTTTGTAGCTTTCTTTCCATGTTCTTGCACTATGAATGAAAACTTTGTAACTTGATGACTTTGATAATTTTGTTCTCCACTTGATCTTCAACCTATAAATCTGCAAACACACATATAAGGGAAGGATAACTTGTTGATTGTTAGTGAATAGGGGTTTTCCTAAGTCAAACCCATTTTAGGTAATTAAACCAAATGATGAAATAATGAAATTAAAGCATGAACATGAAATGATGCAATCTTGATACCTTGGAAGTTGTATTGGAGTATAAATTTACAAACTAACATGTAGTGGCCATGAAGAATGTAGATCTTGATCTCAAATTGGATGTGAAATAATGCTTGTCATGGATCTTCAATGCTACATCAAGAATCTTAGCTCAACAACATGCTTGAATGCATTATGTTGTTGACATGATGGAATGACCTTGCATTGTTGTAATAAACTCTTGATAATCTGGCCTTGAATTCCCTTCAAATTCTCTATAATGCTATTGTGAATGTGCTCTTGAGTGCTCATGAAGATCTAGGATGAAACTAGGTGAATTAATCCCATATTTATACTAAATCTAGAGAATAACCCCAAAATTCAAATAATTGAAGTCGACACTAGATCTGGAAATTAAAATTATTAAAATCCCTCCAAAATTAAATTAAAAAATGGGGTTCCTACTTAAGGAGGACCCATTCGCCATCTAGGGAAAATGGGTCCTAGCTCAAGTTTCTAGGACCTTGCTCTAGGAGGGTGAAAGAACATAAAAAACCCATGTCAAAAATGCAAAGAAAAGGGGGTCCTATTTGTTGGGAATAGGATGCCATTTAATTGCAATCCTAAACATATTTCATGTATCTCCTAAGTCCATGAAAAGTGTTCCCCGACACTAGGATTAGAAAGAGATTAAATTTGAATGAAATGAACTTGTAAATTAACACTTATAATTATTCCTAAATGATAGGAACATGTGGGGATGCCCAAGAAGATCTCCGACAAAATAAGAGCACATGGGGTACCCACATGGAAGGTGGAACCCAGCTTGCTTAAGTTAACTATTTGGAGGATTGATAATACTTCAATAATGCATGTTTAGATCCTACAAGTTGGGGATTGATATTTACATGAGTGGAGTTCGGTTTAGTTCAGTTCAATTTATTATCAGTTCAATTTAGTTCTGTTTAGTTTAGTTCAGTTATCTTTAGTTGCATGTAGTTAGTTTCAGTTGAATTATAGTTGACTTGAGTTGCATGACTAATGAATTTAGTTGCATGATAGATAGCAGGTGGATACATTCAGTTAAGTGGGGATGATCAATCATGCATAACGTTTGCATGAATTGGTGGAGAGATATGTTTTAGTTAACTAAGATTGAATTGGACCCACCTTGGGCACCCAAGTTGGCATCTTTGAGTTAACACCTATTGCATGAGAACATATTTACAAGGCTTACTTAAGTGGGGCCATTCTTGGGCGTCAACTTTGAGGTGATTCTTGCAAGATATTTTCTTGACCAACAATTAGTTAAGTGTTCAGTTTGGGGTGCCTAAATTGAGGAGACTTTGGTTTTGACTTCATGTTACAGTGTGGAACTCTACAAGTGTACAATCTAGGCATAGATATTTGTGAGGAGCTTCAAGCTCTTATATTGAACAACTATTATGAGTTAATATGCACATTAATTGTCTATTAATTGCAGCATGTGCATCAGAGTTTATTGCAAGTTAGTAGGTTGAGCTTGTGCATGCGTGAGGGTTTGAAGCATGGCATGGGATGTATGGATTCATGCTTGGTCACATGGAATTCATGGATAGCTTGTGCTGCAAAAAGTGTATGAGATTTTATTGTAGGTTGTGAAGAATTATTTTTGAAGGAAAAGGAAGCATATCAATCAAGGATTGATACAGTATTATTGTAATCTTGTTCTAAGGTTAAATAATACAACCACTTTTGATTCTGGTGGAGTTTTTTCCCAAAAGGGTTTCTCCATATATATGTTGTGTCACTTCTATCTTCTTGTCTCATTCTTCTACAATCATTTCTCTTTCTACAATTAGTAAAATTGATCTAAACAAATAATCATACACAAAGAATTGTGACAAAGAACACTTAATTAAATCTATAGTCACATAGGTTTACAAGTTTGAAGCTACAATTTCACCTTCATTTTCAATATTTGGTATTAGAGCTAATGGTTGGGTAGATTTTGGGATGCCTTTCTCTTAAAATTTTGAAGTTTTTTTGGCTGTAGTGGGAGCTTTTAATATTGTGTTATTACATATTAGTAAAAGAAGTATGTTTTTATCTTCTTGGTTTAAATATTATGGTTTTCTTGACCTTTTGGGAGTTGTGTCATTTACAACAAATTCATTGATTGAGTTGATGCCATGGATGATCTTCATTTAGGAGATGGTTATCATGATGTCATGGATAGCTTGATTACATGTTTCAGTGGGAGATTTTGACAGTGATGGTTTGATGTTTATCTTGTTGCCATGTATAGCTTGGTATCAAAATTTAGTGGGATATTTGGTAGGATATGGATATCTTCATATGATTTGAAGAGGTTTTAACATCTTGTTTCATGGAGGACTCTTAGAGTCTTTGGTAAAGGTGTTATTGTTCTTCCTTTAAAAAGATGTAGTTCTCTTTGGTTTTGAGTATTAATCATTTGCTTGGAGCTTCATGATTATGCAGGTTGCATTTGAAGTTGGAATAGATTGATTAGTGGGTGCTCATGGATACTAGAAAGACTTGGGTTAGGCTGGATATTTCTTATGTTAAGAGATATGTGTTGGAATGGTTACTTGTTATAAAAAAATTCTTATAGTAAAGATCTAAGAGCCTACACCTAGAAATGGATGTGATTCCATCATAGACTTGATGAGAAGGTTGTCTTTATTGAAAGCCTATGTTGCTTGGTGTTGTATGCACATGACAATATTGTATGCAACTCTTGGTCTACTTGGTAGGTAAATGATATAAGAGGTGTTGCCCTCCTGATTATTAGATGCATTATTTATATGTATCTTGTCTTATCTTATGAATTAGTTTTGAAAATTACATTATGAGGGATTATTGAGAAGTAGATGCATGATTTTATGTATTTCCATTATTCTCCTTGCAATCTTGAACTTGATTTAGTTCTAAGGATTTGGGTAGGAGAGGTATGGGAGATAGTTAGTGGCTTTGGACATTTCCATTTTGTTGTGGGAATGTTTGGCTAAGTTTGATCTACTTTCTGTGAGAGGTTTACATCTAAGTTCTGCCATTTTTCATTATAAGTTGAATGGTTAGATGTTGATATCCTTTTAGTTTGGGAGTGTTGGAGGAGATCTTAATTTACACAGTTTGGCACATGCTAGTGTGGTATAAGAACATGGTTTGATTTGTAGGTTCTCTCTTTTTGGGAATATTGTCTTCTTCTTGAAGGTTCTTATGTTATGAGAGATGTATTTTACATATCATTGTGTGCTTCTTCGACACTATGATAGAGGAGTTAGCCACATCCATTATGTGAAGTGCTATAGGAGGACTTGTTAATGTTGTGATCTTGTTTTTAGATTTGACATTACCTGCATAGTGTGAGTTCTAGAGGGTATATGTATTATGTATGATAGGGGCTCCTCTCTTGGACTAGTTACACTTTACTATAGTGAGTTACTTCAGAGGTCTTTTATTGCATGTCTATGTGTGTTATTACCTTGAAGTCTTATTTTGTAGGATGGTGGATATACCAGGACTTGTTTGCAGATTTGGGTTGTTATGTTGATAGCATGAAGTTCTACTATGATAGTTTGGTTACAGAGTCTTGGGAAAGGTATTGATTAAGAAAGTTGATACTTTCATCAATGTTGCAAATAAGTTTTCTTGGTGCAGGAAGGCCATTGGCCTTGAGTCCTATACTTGATTTATAATAATGATTCCTTGTTTAGAATAATTGCAATGTATAAAGTCAAGTGGGAGAATGTTGGGAATAGGATGCCATTTAATTGCAATCCTAAACATATTTCATGTATCTCCTAAGTCCTTGGAAAGTGTTCCCCAACACTAGGATTAGAAAGAAATTAAATTTGAATGAAATGAGCATGTAAATTGACATTTGTAATTATTCCTAAATTCTAGGAACATGTGGGGACGAAGAACTCCTACAAAATAGGATCATATGGGGTGCCCACATTGAAGGTGGAACCCACCTTGCTTAAGTTAACTATTTGGAGGATTGATAACACTTCATTAATGCATGTTTAGATCCTACAAGTTTGCGATTGATATTTAGATGAGTGGAGTTTAGTTTAGTTTAGTTTTTAGTTTAGTTTAGCTTTTGTTATGGTTTAGTTATCTTCAGTTGCATGTAGTTAGTTTAAGTTGAATGCTAGTTGACTTGAGTTGTATGACTAATGACTTCAGTTGCATGACAGATAATAGGTGGATACACTCAATTAAGTGGGATGATCAATCATGCATAATGTTTGCATGAATTGGTGGAGATATATGTTTCAGTTAACTAAGATTGACTTGGACCACCTTGGGCGCCCAAGTTGGCATCTTTGAGTTAACACCTTTTGCATGAGAAGATATTTACAATGCTTAGTTAAGTGGGCCCATTCTTGGGTTCCAACTTTGAGGTGATGCTTGCAAGATATTTTCTTGACCAATGATTAGTTAAGTGTTTATTTTGGGGCACCTAAATTGAGGAGACTTTGGTTTTGACTTCATGTTACAGTGTGGAACTCTACTTGCACAATCTAGGCGTAGATATTTGTGAGGAGCTTCAAGATCTTATATTGAAAAACTATTAGGAGTTAATATGCACATTAATTATATATTAATTGCAGTAAGTGCATCAAATTTTACCGTAGGTTAGTAGGTTGAGCTTGTGCATGTGTGAGGGTTTGAAGCATGGCATGGGATGTGTGCATACATGCTTGCTCAAATGGAATGCATGGATAGCTTGTGTTGCAGAAAGTGTATGAGAGTTTGTTGTAGGTTGTGAAGAAGGATTGTTGAAGGAAAAGGAAAGATATGAATCATGGATTGATGCAGTATTATTGTAATCTTGTTCTAAGGTTAAATAATACAAGCACTTTTGATTTTGGTGGAGTTTTTTCCCGAAAGGGTTTCTCCATGTATATGTTGTCACTTTTATCTTCTTGTCTCATTCTTCTACAATCTTTTGTCTCTTTCTACAATTGATAAAATTGATCTAAACAGATAATCATATAGAAAGAATTGTGAAAAAGAACACTTAATTAAATCTATAGTCACATAGGTTTACAAGTTTGAAGCTACAATTTCACCTTCATTTTCAATATTTGTTATAAGAGCTAATGGTTGGGTAGAGTTTGGGACACGCGTCTCTTAAAATTTTGAAGGTGTTTTGGTTGTAGTGGGAGCTTTTACTATTGTGTTATTACAGATTTGTAAAAGAAGTGTGTTTTATCTTCTTGGTTTAGAGATTATGATTTTCTTGACCTTTTGGGAGCTGTGTCATTTACAGTGGATTATTTGATTAAGTTGAGAAGATGGATGATCTTCATTTGGGAGATGGTTATCACGATGTCATGGCTTGGCAGTTTTATGTTTAGTATTTTGACAAAGATAGTTTGATGTTTTATCTTATTTCCATATAGCTCGTATCACAGTTCAGTGGGAGCTTGGTAGGGTATCATTAACTTAAGAGGTTTTAACATCTTGTTTCATGGAGGACTCTTTGAGTCTTTGGTAAAGGTATTAGTGTTCTTCCTTTGGAGGATTTATTTCTTTTTGGTTTTGAGTATTAATCATTTGCTTGGAGCTTCATGATTATTCAGGTTGCATTTGAAGTTGGCATGGATTGATTGGTGGGTGCTCATGGATACTAGGGAGACTTGAGTTAGGCTGGATATTTCTTGTTGGAATGTATGTGCCTCAATTCTTCTTGACATGAAACTCCTTGAAGGAAAAGTCATTGTGACATCATGGATGTCTTTGACTAAGCATGAATCTCTTGAAATGTTCATATCGCGACAGGGTTGATGTCTTAACGACAAGTCTATCACTGTAGGAGTGTTCGCTATGATCTCTTAGCGCTCGGGAGACCTCTGGCCAATAGGCCATTCAATTGGGAGTCGGGGAGAGTCTACGATGTTAGCTATGAGTCCAGTGATGTGAAAGTCTTGCGATGTTTACTTTGAGGTCTTGGGTAACTCTAATGATCCAGAAGACATCTCAGTGAATGTTGATTGTCTTACCGATAGCGTTAAGCTATCGGGGAAACCTCAAAGGTCAGGGAGATGTCTTAATGATGTAGCTAGGTTATGCCGATGGGAGTATGTCTTCGCGGTGACAAAAGACTTCATTGATGAAATCTTGGCGACTTGGGTAAGTCACGTCGATGGTCTTCGGTAAGACTTGGGGCACTGAGAAAAGGTCGCGGTGACAGACTTGAGTCTTGCCGACAGTATGTGACATTCGGGGTGACATGGGATGTTCGCTATGAAATCTCGCGAAAATGGTAGATCATTTAGTGGAAGCTCTTTTTGGTATGACGTCTCACCAAAACCGTGGGGTGTTGCCGAAAGTAGTAAGGCTTGGTGTAGCATGTAGTATCGATGGGAAGTCTTGGTGAGAACGAAGTGTCTTGCGATAGTATAACTCATCGTTGTGACTTTGACTTCGATATGAGTCTCTCCAAATATGATTGTCACACGAAGGAAATCACTCGATGACATAACTCGAAGACTTCGATATGAGGTCTTGGCGAGATCGGTATGTCTTGCCGATGGTCTCTCTAAGTTTGATATGACTTATGGTTTTCGGTATGAGTCTTGTTGAATGAGAATCCTCTTGCCGACTATTGGGGTCTGAAGCGATATCGATAGCGAATATGTTTGTGGCATGTTGACTGTGTGACCATCCTTTGTGGCATCCTGCTGGACCAATTAGAGGAAGCGGTTATCAAACTAGATGACAGTTGGATTTTTGTAACTGTTGCGACGCTAGAAAACAGATTGCAGGGAAAAATTTGAAATGGCATGGAAACTTTCTTCGATGGAGATCTGGCGGATAAGGATGCACAGAAGACAAAAATCAGAATGTGATAAGTTTTAAAGTAGATCAATTCTGATTTGAATGGATGGACGATGAGTGAATCAAATGGTTGAGAGAATTTTTCTGTAACTAGATGACCAGTGAATGTAGCTACTGAGAATTGATAATCGAAGTTGTATCTTAAATTGTATATATTTTATTCTTTGTAATACGAGATTCAACTTGGTGTAATGAGTTTTACCATAAGGTTTCCCGTAAACTGTTATTCATTGTCTTTATTATTTACTCTATTTACATAAATCTTTCATGTGTGTCTTAATTAGATGTAATTTGAAAAATTAAAATCCCATTGCATTCTTCCTGTGGATTTGACATTAGGAAAGTGTTTCGCACCTCTGCTTTCCTTACATTTCTTATGTTAAGAGATATGTATTTGAATGGTTACTTGTTATAAAAAAAATTAATAGTAAAGATCAAGGACTCTACGCCTGGAAATGGATGTGAGTCCATCATAGATCTGATAAGAAGGTTGTCTTTATTGGAAGCCTATATTGCTTGTTGTTGTATGAATAGGACAATCTTGCATCCCACTCTTGGTCTACTCAACAAGTAAATGATCTAAGAGGTGTTTCCCTCCTGATTATTAGATGCATTATTTATATGTATCTTGTCTTCTCTTATGCATTAGTCTTGAAAATTGAATTCTGAGGGATTATTGAGAAGTAGATGCATGATTTTATGTATTTCCATTATTCTCCTTGTAATCTTGAACTTGATTTAATTCTAAGGATTTGGGTAGGAGAGGTACGAGAGATAGTTAGTGACTTTGGGCATATTCCCTTTTGTTGTGGGAATGTTTGGCTAAGTTTGATCTACTTTTTGTGACAGGTTTACATCTAAGTTTTTCCATGTTGATATCCCTTCAGTTTGGGAGTGTTGGAGGAGATCTTACTTTACACAGTTTGGCACATGTTAGTGTGGTATAAAAACATGGTTTTATTTGCAGGTTCTCTCTTTGTGGGAATATTGTCTTCTTCTTGAAGGTTCTTATGTTATGAGAGATGTATTTTACATATCATTATAAGCTTCTTTGACAGTATGATAGAGGAGTTAGCCACATCCTTTATGTGAAGTGCTATAGGAGGACTTGTTAATGTTGTGATCTTGTTTTTAGATTTTACATTACCTGTGTAGTGTGAGTTCTAGAGGGTATATGTATTATGTACGATAGGGGCTCCTCTCTTGGACTAGTTACACTTTACTATAGTGAGTTACTTCAGAGGTCTTTTATCGCATGTCTATGTGTGTTATTACCTTGAATTCTTATTTTGTAGGATGGTGGATATACAGGGACTTGTTTGCAGATTTGGGTTATTATGTTGATGGCATGAAGTTCTATCTATGATAGTTTGGTTACAGAGTCTTGGAAAAGGTATTGATTAAGAAAGTTAATACTTTGATCAATGTTGCAAATAAGTTTTCTTGGTGCAAGAAGGCCATTGGCCTTGAGTCCTATACTTTTTTTATAATAATGATTCCTTGTTTAGAATAATTGCAATGTATAAAGTCAAGTGGGAGAATGTTGGGAATAGGATGCCATTTAATTGCAATCCTAAACATATTTCGTGTATCTCCTAAGTCCTTAGAAAGTGTTCCCCAACACTAGGATTAGAAAGAGATTAAATTTGAATGAAATGAACATGTAAATTGACATTTGCAATTATTCCTAAATTCTAGGAACATGTGGGGATGCCCAAGAAGAGCTCCTACAAAATAGGAGCACATGGGGCACCCACATTGAAGGTGGAACCCACCTTGCTTAAGTTAACTATTTGGAGGATTGATAACACTTCATTAATGCATGTTTAGATCCTACAAGTTAGGGATTGATATTTAGATGAGTGGAGTTTAGTTTAGTTTAGTTTAGTTTAGTTTAGTATCAATTAAGTTCAGTTTAGCTCACTTTAGTTATGGTTCAATTATCTTCAATTGCATGTAGTTAGTTTAAGTTGAATGCTAGTTGACTTGAGTTATATGACTAATGACTTTAGTTTCATGACAGATAATAGGTGGATACACTCAGTTAAGTGGGGATGATCAATCATGCATAATGTTTGCATGAATTGGTGGAGATATATGTTTCAGTTAACTAAGATTGACTTGGACCCACCTTGGGCGCCCAAGTTGGCATCTTTGAGTTAACACCTTTTGCATGAGAAGATATTTACAATGCTTAGTTAAGTGGGCCCATTCTTGGGTTCCAAATTTGAGGTGATGCTTGCAAGATATTTTCTTGACCAATGATTAGTTAAGTGTTTAGTTTGGGGCACCTAAATTGAGGAGACTTTGGTTTTGACTTCATGTTACAGTGTGGAACTCTACTTGCACAATCTAGGTGTAGATATTTGTGAGGAGATTCAAGCTCTTATATTGAACAACTATTAGGAGTTAATATGCACATTAATTATATATTAATTGCAGTAAGTGCATCAAATTTTACCGTAGGTTAGTAGGTTGAGCTTGTGCATGTGTGAGGGTTTGAAGCATGGCATGGGATGTGTGCATACATGCTTGCTCAAATGGAATGCATGGATAGCTTGTGTTGCAGAAAGTGTATGAGAGTTTGTTGTAGGTTGTGAAGAAGGATTGTTGAAGGAAAAGGAAAGATATGAATCATGGATTGATGCAGTATTATTGTAATCTTGTTCTAAGGTTAAATAATACAAGCACTTTTGATTTTGGTGGAGTTTTTTCCCGAAAGGGTTTCTCCATGTATATGTTGTCACTTTTATCTTCTTGTCTCATTCTTCTACAATCTTTTGTCTCTTTCTACAATTGATAAAATTGATCTAAACAGATAATCATATAGAAAGAATTGTGAAAAAGAACACTTAATTAAATCTATAGTCACATAGGTTTACAAGTTTGAAGCTACAATTTCACCTTCATTTTCAATATTTGTTATAAGAGCTAATGGTTGGGTAGAGTTTGGGACACGCGTCTCTTAAAATTTTGAAGGTGTTTTGGTTGTAGTGGGAGCTTTTACTATTGTGTTATTACAGATTTGTAAAAGAAGTGTGTTTTATCTTCTTGGTTTAGAGATTATGATTTTCTTGACCTTTTGGGAGCTGTGTCATTTACAGTGGATTATTTGATTAAGTTGAGAAGATGGATGATCTTCATTTGGGAGATGGTTATCATGATGTCATGGATAGCTTGGTTACATGTTTTAGTGGGAGCTTTTGACAAAGATGGTTTGATGTTTATCTTATTTCCATGTATAGCTCGGTATCACAGTTCAATGGGAGATTTGCTAGGGTATCGTTAACTTGATGTAATTTGAAGAGGTTTTAACATCTTGTTTCATGGAGGACTCTTAGAGTCTTTGGTAAAGGTGTTATTGTTATTCCTTTGGAGAGGATTTAGTTCTCTTTGGTCTTGAGTATTAATCATTTGCTTAGAGCTTCATGATTATGCAGGTTGCATTTGAAGTTGGCATGGATTTATTGGTGGGTGCTCATGGATACTAGAGAGACTTGAGTTAGGCTGGAGATTTCTTATGTTAAGAGATATGTATTTGAATGGTTACTTGTTATAAAGAA
Source organism: Sequoia sempervirens (assembly GCA_007258455.2). NCBI lineage: Eukaryota > Viridiplantae > Streptophyta > Pinopsida > Cupressales > Cupressaceae > Sequoia > Sequoia sempervirens. Next base: position 9,120 of record VDFB02016432.1, on the reverse strand, counting down.
AAATTAATAGTAAAGATCAAGGAGCCTACACCTGGAAATGGATGTGAGTCCATCATAGATCTGATAGGAAGGTTGTCTTTATTGGAAGCCTATATTGCTTGTTGTTGTATGAATAGGACAATCTTGTATCCCACTCTTGGTCTACTCGACAGGTAAATAATCTAAGAGGTGTTTCCCTCCTAATTATTAGATGCATTATTTATATGTATCTTGTCTTCTCTTATACATTAGTCTTGAAAATTGAGTTTTGAGGGATTATTGAGAAGTAGATGCATGATTTTATGCATTTCCATTGTTCTCCTTGTAATATTGAACTTGATTTAATTCTAATGATTTGGGTAGGAGAGGTATGAGAGATAGTTAGTGACTTTGGGCATATTCCCTTTTGTTGTGGGAATGTTTGGCTAAGTTTGATCTACTTTCTGTGAGAGGTTTACATCTAGGTTTTTCCATGTTTTATTATAAGTTGAATGGTTAGATGTTGATATCCTTTCAGTTTGGGAGTGTTGGATGAGATCTTACTTTACATAGTTTGGCACATGTTAGTGTGGTATAAGAGCATGGTTTGATTTGCAGGTTCTCTCTTTGTGGGAATATTGTCTTTTTCTTGAAGGTTCTTATGTTATGAGAGATGTATTTAACATATCATTGTATGCTTCTTTGATAGTATGATAGAGGAGTTAGCCACATCCTTTATGTGAAGTGCTATAGGAGGACTTGTTAATGTTGTGATCTTGTTTTTAGATTTGACATTACCTGTGCAGTGTGAGTTCTAGAGGGTATATGTATTATTTACGATAGGGGCTCCTCTCTTGGACTAGTTACACTTTACTAAAGTGGGTTACTTCAGAGGTCTTTTATCGCATGTCTATGTGTGTTATTACCTTGAAGTATTATTTTGTAGGATGGTGGATATACATGGACTTGTTTGCAGATTTGGGTTGTTATGTTGATAGCATGAAGTTCTACCTATGATAGTTTGGTTATAGAGTCTTGGGAAAGGTATTGATTAAGAAAGTTAATACTTTGATCAATGTTGCAAATAAGTTTTCTTTTTGCAGGAAGGCCATTGGCATTGAGTCCTATACTTGATTTATAATAATGATTCCTTGTTTAGAATAATTGCAATGTATAATGTCAAGTGGGAGAATGTTGGGAATATAATGCCATTTAATTGCAATCCTAAACATATTTCATGTATCTCCTAAGTCCTTGGAAAGTGTTCCCCAACACAAGGATTAAAAAGTGATTAAATTTGAATGAAATGAACATGTAAATTGACATTTGTAATTATTCCTAAATGATAGGAACATGTGGGGATTCCCAAGAAGATCTCCTAAAAAATAGGAACACATGGGGTGCTCACATGGAAGGTGGAACTCACCTTGCTTAAGTTAATTGTTTGGAGGATTGATAATACTTTAGTAATGCATGCTGAGATCCTACAAGTTAGGGATTGATATTTACATAAGTGGAATTTCGTTTAGTTCAGTTATGGTTCAATTATCTTTAGTTGCATGTAGTTAGTTTCAGTTGAATGCTAGTTGACTTGAGGTTCATGACTAATGACTTTAGTTGCATGACAGATAACAGTTGGATACATTTAGTTAAGTGGGGATGATTAATCATGCATAATATTTGCATGAATTGGTGGAGAGATATGTTTCAGTTAACTAAGATTGACTTGGACTTATCTTGGGAAGCCAAGTTGGCATCTTTGAGTTAAGACCTTTTGCATGAGAAGATATTTACAAGGCTCAGTTGAGTGGGCCCATTCTTGGATGCCAACTTTGAGGTGATGCTTGCAAGATATTTTCTTGACCAACGATCAGTTAATTGTTCAATTTGGGGAGCCTAAATTTAGGAGACTTTGGTTTTGAATTCATGTTATAGTGTGGAACTTTACTTGCACAATATAGGTGCAAATATTTGTGAGAGCTACAAGCTCTTATATGGAACAACTCTTATGAGTTAATATGCACATTAATTATCTATTAATTGCAACAAGTGTATCAGAGTTTATTATAGGTTGCATGTTGAGCTTGTGCATGTGTGAGGGTTTGAAGTATGGCATGGGATGTGTGGATTCATGATTGGTGATATGGAATGCATGGATAGATTGTGTTACAGAAAGTGTATGAGAGTTTATTGCACGCTGAGAATAAGGATTGTTGAAGAAAAATGAAGCATATCAATCAAGGATTGATAGAGTATTATAGTAATCTTGTTCTAAGGTTAAATAATACAAGCACTATTGATTATGGCAGAGTTTTTTCTCAAAAAGTTTCTCAACGTATAGGTTGTGTCACTTCTATATTCTTGTCTCATTCTTCTACAATTGGTAAAATTAATCTAAACAACTAATCATACACAAAGAGTTGTGAGTAAGAACACTTAATTAAATCTACAGTCACATAGGTTTACAAGTTTTAAGATACAATTTCACCTTTATTTTCAGCACTATGTGGAGGGGACCCATTCACCACTAAAGGTGAATGGGTCCTAGCACCACTTTCTAGGACCTTAATATTTCTAAATTAAATGGTATGCCATATGATTACTAGTTTTCGGGATAGATCCTTCGAGGGTGTCATAAATAAGGCTTAAATTTGAATTAAAGGGGCCGATTAACTCTAATTAACAACAATTAATTAAGAAGACCCTAGGTAAGTGTGAAAGTGTGTTACAACACTTTACAACACCTAAAATAAGGTACACATTGGGTACATTTTATTGAAAAGGGGCCCAAGACTAATGTAAATGTGTATAACACATTACAACATTAAATCTAGGCAAAAAATAGGTTAATTCAATGACAATTATTCCAAATTAAGTACGAAAAAGGGGTAATTTTCATTGCTACACAATGTTATGCCAACGCTACACTAATTCCATCCTCTATGAACAAAAGTGAAGCACAAATGTCAATATTTTCATGTCAAAATGAGAATTCCAATGTATGCCCCCACTTTAAAGGAATTGCTAAACACCATACTATGAGTAATTACTTTAAAGTAGAAATGATAAATTCCAATTGATAAGAGGGCCATGATTGCTTATTTGGAAAGATCTATGCCAATCATATATTTCCAAATAAAGCTACGTCATGAAAAAAGAGAGTTTTCCCCACATGCAAGCCAAAGATAGCACATAAGAGATCCACGATTTCAGGGTTTGCACATGTCTTTGCTATAGTGAGATAATAGAGCTTGGAACCATCATCATTCCCCAAATACCTTGTGGAATAAGAAACACAAAGGAGGAATGACATATAGAGGGAGAGAAGATAAAAAAATCCTTTTGGGTCAACATGGAAGAGACTTAAATGTCTCAACACTCTGCATCTTCCCCAAAAGGAAAAGAAAAGACATTTTTTATGAAAATAGAAGAATGTCATGAAAAAATTTATTTCCTTTGTATTCTTGCACCAATGAAGTAACAAGGATCATCCAAAGAAAACTCATAAAAACAAAGGAACACCAAGCAACACATTACAAGGGATCACACTGCATACATGCAATCACAAATACCATAGAGAGAAATGAAAACTAGTATGTCACATGTGAGCCAACCTATAGTGGGTCATCCACATCCCAATCTTGTTCGTCATATACAAAAGGAGGATAACTAGTCAAAGGAGCAATGATAAGTTCCATACTAGGACAATCACCAAGTTCAACACATGGTGATGAACTCTTTTTAGGAGAACCATCATGATTTCTCCCATCTAAGTTTATAGGAGTGGAAAAAAAATAGATTTAATTCATTATGAATTTCTTAATATATTTTAGCAATCTCATCATCATCATCCAAGTTAATCACAATAGGAGACCTAATGACAATTTCCATTGTATGTTCTTGTTTTTGTTTTGGTTTAGAAGTTTCATGTTGTGGAAATTTTGGAGAATCATCATGCTTTGTTTGAGTTGGTTTGTTCTTTTCTTCTAATTGAAAATCAATAGTACGATGTAGAATTCCTATGCTCTTTATCATTTCAGTTTCTTATTTCATTTCTTTCAATTTGTGATGGTGTAGAAGTGGGTTTGTTAATCATCTATCTCTTTGAATCTTCCCTTAGCAGAGGAATGGAAGGGACCTCAACGGGTTGCAAAACCACTTTCTCTTTAGGCTTGTAAATTTTTTTGATTTTAGGAGTTGTAAAGGTAATTATATGGTTATCTCTTGGTCTCTTGTAGGGTATAGGTGGCACGATAGCATCATGTTTTATTTATTTTGGTTCAAGCATAGGTCCATCCACAACATTTGGAGTGGGAGGAACAACTATGGATCTTTCAGTTTTAGGTGGGATATTGGCAAGGGATAATTCCACTATACACTTCACTTTGAATGTTTGATAGGATTTGAAAAATAAAATTTCTTGAGGTTTAATAGGTTCTATAGGTTTAGGCCAAAATAAATCCAATGTAAAGCTCCCTCGGGAAGACAAAGGATTAAATCCACTATGATGCACTATAAAAATTTGATTTTCAAATGGAAATTTCAGGCACTTGTGGAATCAACGAGGCGACATACATGGAGCATAGCCATGGATAGCCTAAATTCACATGAAATTGATTTGACATTAGGATGATGCAAAATGATACATCTAATTTCTTCATTCCAATTTTTAATGGAAGAGTAATCAAACCTATCATAGGGAAAGCAAAACCATCATGTGTTTTGATCCATGCTTTTTATTTTTCATAAGAATCTTGGTAAAGTTCATGCAAAATTAAGAATTCCTCGGTGATGACATTATCTATACACACATGATCAATTAATATCCCATTTTTAGGCTTGTCATTGATTCTTCCAGCTATGTAAAGAGAACCATCGAGTGCATGTTTAATTATACCATTTTTTGAGAAAGAAATTTCAAGAGACAAGTTGGTTTTCCCTTACGAGGTTGAATGTCAATGTATCCAATCATAACATCAAGGATAGAGTCCAAGATGGGTTCACTAGTGTCAACACTATGAGTGAAAGAGTTGGAAAACCCAATATCCACAACTAATGTACCAGCATGGGATGCCACAAGTCTCAAAGTATGTCTCATTGAATTATTGGTAGTAGGACACTAGGTTGTAATACTCATACAAGTATCACCAAACCAAAACTGTACCCAAATGGACAAAAATCACTAAATAAAAGATAGTAAACACTTAGAACTAGGAAACACAATGCAAGTATTGAAGAAGATATTGAAATTTTTAGATCTTAAATATAATAATTGACTAGTTTTAGATGCAAACACCCGAAAATGAATACTTTTGAATGCCAATTTTTATTTCAAATAATGTACCATTTTTCACAAATTGAACTATATTCATACACCTACTAAACATGTAATTTCTGAAATTGAAACAGAGATTTGCAAGCTAGAATAGACTGCAAATACATAGAAAAAACATTGTTGAAAATTTTGGAAAAGCACCTGTACTAGGATAGGTTCTCCCTAGGGTGAATGACTCCTAGGACAAGGATTTGAAAGATTTAAATCTGAGTATTTTACTTGATGTTTAAGCTCACTATTCCTAACAACAAACAAATTCTTTAGTGTCAGCTTTTCCAAAAATATGATGAAAATGCAATTGTAATTTTATGACAATGTATGAACAAAATGACAACTTTTTTTAATGTAATTTTGAATGAAATGTTGATCTAAATGACTAAAACACACCTTAATGCAAGCTATTATCCAAAAAATATGCAATATTTTTGGATTTTTATGAATTTAGATGATGTAAACATGAAATATGTAACCCTAAATGCAATGCAAGATAGGATGATGCAAAACCTAGATCTAGGGTTTCAAATATCTCCAAATTGGAAAAGGTATGGTGTACAACAGGACATGAAATGAAATGTTGAACAAGACACCTTAATAATGTGAGGTTCACCAAAATGAAATGGTGGGAAAGAGGGACACTAAAGGGGACTTTAAATATCTAGACAATAGGTGTCTTTCCCTAGGGAAATTTCATTAGGAAAGAGATCACAAGGAGTAGAGATTGACTTTCAACCTCAAAGGTGAGCCAATCAGACCTAGATCTCAATTCCTTAGGACAATAGATAAGATCTGGAAATAAATTGAAACAATATGCAATTCTTAAACTATATGAACTACAAGACCTAGAACATGAAATGCAAATTCCTGAAAGTACAAAAACTAAAACCACATTTTGTAGGAAAATTTGAGAAGGGTTAGGACACGTGTACCAATCAAAAAAAGTATATTTTGAGACTTATTGAAGGAAAAATTTTCCCTAGGGAAAATGGGTCCTAGGTAGGGGTCTTCAAAATTGTTTTTACCATCCTCTAATGTAGGATTTTAGCTTTTTTTTTACACAGGTTCCACTATCAGAAAGTTGGAAATAAATTTTGAATCTGAGTTTTTGTGACTTGAAAACAATGAATGCAACAAATGCAAGAATGTGGAATTTCTCTTCAAGAACTTCAATCCTTTTTCAACATGTAATTTGTACATACAAAGAGGGAAAACTTGTTTTGTTTGAATGGGGGTTTTCCTTAGTCAAACCCCATGTTTGGTAATTAAACCTTGATGAAAGAATAATGAAAATGGATAAGGAAATGATGAATAAAAAATTTCTTGCTACAACTCACCAAACCGTCAATGGCTTCCCTTAAAGGATTGAAGTCAAAAAAATCACTCCAAGGAACATGATCTTGCTTTGCTTGATTTATTGAATACTTGAATGCTTGGATTATTTGAGGATCAACAATGCATATTATCCTTCACAAGATGATGTGAACACACATAAGCTTGAACATGATGATAGGATATTGAATGCTACAACAAATGACTGATAAATTTTCTCTTGAATTCTCTCGATAATAATATTTTCTCAATAGAATCTCTTTTTTATGCAACTTAGATTTCAAATGATAAAAAGACTATGTATTTATAGGCATTTATCCAATTTCTCATAAATTAGATTCCAAAATCCAAAAATTGCATATGAAATTTGAATCATTAAAAGATCACCCAAAAACATATTTAAAAATGGGTTCTAAGACTTGAAGGGAACCCACTCACCATTAGGTGAATGGGTCTTGGCTTAAAAATCTAGGACACTCATTCTCCAATGTGGTTAAAATATTGATTACATTAATTAAATATTGCCTTCCCTTTTTAAAATGGGATAAATAAGGCTTTGGAATGCATAATTTGACAAATTAGAAGCTTAATTAAGTCCAATTAAGGGACCCAAACAAAGTGTGAAATTGTAAAGGGTATACAATTTCCTACACTACAGGAATTTAGTCCAAATTTTAGTTTCTAACATGATAAGGATTGTCAAGATGAGTTTAAATTGGATAGAATATCATATGATGAAGACCACAAAGTTCTTATTGTAGACATCTAAATTTGACCATTCCCACACAATCAAATTCACCTCTTTATTCATCTATTTCACATCCTTCGTTAATATTAATTAAATTGATTGATTTAATTAATATTCCTCTCTTTATTAATTTAATAATTAATACTCTACCCTTTCATCCCCTTCCTCTCTAAATTAAACAAAGACATCAATTTATTTAATATAGTCATTTAGCCTTTTGAATTTAAATCAATTTTAAATTCTTCTTTTTCTCTCTCCTTGTCATATCCTCCATAACCCTCTTCTAATTTGGATTAATTTAATTAATCCCTAATTAGGATGTGCACACCTTAATCAAGATTAATGTCACATCCTCCATATTCTCCCACTTGCTTCTAATCCCTCATTAATTTTCTTAATCACCTATTTGCACAACCTTAATCCAATCCCCTTGCTACATTTAGCATATCTTTTTGGTCAACCTTCACACTTTCCACATTTAGCCTAGACCCTCTTCCCCGTGTGAATTTAAAATTAACTTTTTATTCCTCCAAGGATTCTCCTCTTCTTCATGTCATCATTGAAAGGTCACATCAATCATATGAAGCCAAGAACCTTCTATTATAAGGACCTTATCTTATCCACAAGGTACTTTTCAGCCTCCTTCATAAGAACCTTGTCCTATCTACAAGGTGCTCCTCATATGAATTAAAAATACATATTTATTATCCCAACCACCTGATCTCTTCCAATCGCGTGAATTTAAAATTCACATTTATTTCCCCACCCACATTTTTATTCCCATCCCAAGGTACTTATTATTCCTTGCATAACCCCCCCCATTTTATTTTATTTTGGAACAAAATGGGTCCCCTTTTTTTTTTTTTTTTTCGTCGCCTTTGGTTTTTGGTTGGGTCTTAGGGTTCTTTGTTTCCTCCTAAGTACATCTTTTTATTCTGTTGGAGCTAGGTCTAGAGCTAAATCTAAACGGTAGACTCTTTCAAGGTTTCTAGTTTGGTTTCCATCGTGACTCTGTCTCTGCCTTTTCTTTTTGTTTCTTCTTCATTAGTCATTTTTCTTTGGTTTTGTGTTTTGTTCCTTATGTGTTTTCTTTTCTACCTTAGGAATTTTTTGTTTTGTTCCAGTAGACACGGGACCAAGACTAAAACCGAACTTGGAATTCCCTCCAAGTTCTAGTTTCTATTCCATTCCCGATTCTGGTTCCGCCTCTTTTTGTTTTTTCCTTAGGCATTTTCGGTGTTGTTCAGGTGGACACTAAACTGGGACCAAAACCGAACACTGGAACTTTTCTAAGTTCCAAGTTCCGGTTCTGATCCAGTTCCGGTTCTGCTGGTTTCTTTTGCACTTGTTGTTTTTGTTCTGGTGGGTGCGAGACATGGAACAAAACTAAACTTTGGAACTTTTTCTAAGTTCTAGTTCTAGTTACATTTTAGTCCCAATTAAGTGAACTTGTTTGTTTTTCTTTTGTTCCGATTGTTGTTTGGTTGTAGGATCTTTTCTTCACTTTACTTTTTCTTTTTGTCCTTTTAGTCGTCTCTTTGTATGTTGTTGGAGGTGGGATCGGGATGGAATCAAACTTGAAACTTGGAAAAGTTTCAATGTCAGATTTGGTTCCACCCCCGCCCCCGTTGTGTTTCGCCTGGGATCAGTTTTTGCTCTGATCCTGCTGCGTTTGTTTCCATCTTTGTTCCTTGCATTTGGTCTCTTTTGCGGATGGGGAGCCGAAATGTGGGCTAAACTTGGAAATGTTGGT